>LKNJ01002376.1:0-63443 GCA_002120245.1 Maccullochella peelii | reverse complement strand
AATGCATGTAAACCTATTCTAGTAGAACCCCCAAATAGAAGTATGTACCTGAAAATGAGCATAATATGTCCCCTTTAATGTTTTTGGTTAATCCAGCATATTATATACCTAACAGATCACAGTACTTCATCACATTGATGCAAAAATCATAGAAATATATAAAGCAGTACTGCTTATTGATTTGCAACACTGCCCCCAATGGCCTAACAAGTAAGCTACCTTAGTATAAATCTCTGATGGTTGACAGATTTCTATCGTATCATGGTATACATCATCATATAGCCCAACCCTACCCTCCATGTATTTTTGTGTGATTGTGCAGTCTTACACGACTGTCGCTGACAAGACAACGCCCAGGTGATGGATTTCTTTTGCTTTGAATGGACCCCTGGGTATTCATTTATCAGGGGAGAACTAACTATGGGAAGGAGGGCAATGAGTTATATTATATGGCTGCTTTGCAGTCCATCTTGTTTTAGTTATGTCTTCCATCTTTCTACAGGGGTGTTCATGTGTGTCCTGCAGCGTCTGGCTTAAATCCACACGCTGACCTATTCCCGCCACTCTTTGTTCAGCCTACCTCCCTAACAATGTGGAACCGCCACCCCCCTACTTCATTTCCTCCCCGCTTCCTGAAACACAGGAAGTTGGGTGCTTTCGTCCACCCCAGGTTGGAGAAAGGGAGAAAACTGGGGAGGGTGGAACCACACCAAAAGGTCACACTGGCACTCGCCACCCCTCTGTATCTGTGGACAGTCTGCTTCCTCTGCTAAAAAATGTAACATTGCCAGAGATTAAGAAAAACTGAAATTATTTCAGCACATTTTTCAAGTAGAAATTTTTCATTGCACAAAACAAAAACTCAGCTTTTAACACTTATTTGTGTTGCAAATGCATATGTGAGTGCGCTGTATACATCAACCGTTGAGCGGTGTGTGTGCAGCATCATTAATCCACCTTCAGCTCTCCTTCACTGCTCTTTGCTTCTTCCCACACACCCATCTTTTATTCAGTGCCATGTGTCACTTCCTCCCACATCATGGCAGTGTGTGCGTGTGTGTGTAAGTGTCCTTTGAGGCTCTTCAAGTGGCTCTCAAACACAAAAAGACCGTAGTTCAAAAGCGTTTGGACACAATAGCAGTGGCTCGTATGTGTAACCTGCAGTGTACTGAAAGAGGCCCTGTGAGATTTAAACTAAAGTTTTATGTCAACCATGCTCATTTACACAAAGTTTTATATTGAAGCTGGTTGCAAACTGACCTTTTCTTCACTTCCTCTCCTCTCATCACCCCCCTCCCTCAATTTCTCCTCACCTTTGCTCTCATCTCTTATTTTCCTTTCTCATATCCTCCTCCTCGCTTCCCCTCCCATTTCCATTTTCTTTTATCAATTTTCTCTCTTTTCTCTTCCCCCTCCCTGTCAATCATGTTTCAAATCTCAGCACTTCATTTTCCGCTCTCTTGTCCTTCTCGCCCTCTTCTCTCTCATTATCAGCCTGCCACTCTTCTTCTGTCTCTGCGTCTCTTCACATCTGTTTCTCTGTCTCTCTATTAGTCTGTCTGGGTGTTGGTCCCTTCTGACCCTTCCTGTTTCACTGACATCATCCAAGAAACCAGGAAGCTGCTGATGGGGTCACCACCCCACACTATTTTTTGAATGTGTTAAGTTTTTGGTTAGTTTTCTTGCCTGTATTGAGATTTTAGGAGTTAGTATTACACTTTTAGTTAATGATTACCTGAGACCGGAATCTGATAATGATCATAACCTTGTGTTTCGTCTAAGGTTGTTCAGGATATGAAATCACCTCACCAGGGCACCATAAAATTCAAACAGCTTTGTAGATATAATACCAGTCCACTGTTCAAACAACATTGGTTCTCAGTTGGACTAGCCAAAGCTATGAACACCAGGGCTGCATGCTCAGAATACAGTGCAAGAATCAACCAACCCCAGACTCTTCTTTGTAAATTTTCTTGTTTAAAATTTAACAATGAAAACTTGTGTTTCTGCCTGTGGGACTTAATCAGGGCACAGAACTAGGGCACAAAATTGATACTGATATATTCAGTGGTTTTACATAGCAGCCATCTGCCAGGCAACAGTGTCTTTGGCTGGTTCTGGTTTCTGCATATACACGTCTAACAAGGAATGATGGTGGTGATGTTTACAGCAAAAATTAAAAGCTTGAAGGTAATCTCTTAACGATAAGACGTCCTTTTTGCCTCTGGGAACTTTGGATGGGCATTTTTCACATCATTCATCAACTAATCAAAGAAATAGCCAATAGATTAGTCAGTAACGAAAATTATATATTTTTGCAGCACTACAACACACTCTTTCACTCTGTTAAACACCAGTCAGCCAGAAGCAGTCACACAGAAACATGTGGCATATGTTAAAATTAAAAATGAATTTAAAAATGACATATCAGCACTCAGTGTCAGACTCAGAAGATAGATAGATGTACAAACCTGCTGTCAGAGTTCATCAGCTCATTGAATGCTCAAAGATCTTTTTTTTTTTTTTGCTTCTGGTTTATTGCAGTTTCTATTGCCAGCTAACCTAGGTGGTATGTGTGTACTGACAATGATCTAAAACAAATCTATACCTTTCTGCTGTGTTTGCTTAGCACATTGATTTACAAACCACCGTTTACACAGCGCTGCCTGGTGCAGCAAACTGTCGGGCTAACAGATTGTTTTTCCATTCAGTTCAGTCCATTACAAGAGAGGTGGTTAACCCCTAAAGCCAAGACCACATTTTTAACCTAAAAGTGAAAGGTGTCTACAATGTGCTTTAGTTATTCTGGTAAACATCATAGCATTGTGTTCATTGCTTACTATTCCTAAAATACTGATGTATATATATTCTGTTAAATCTAATTTTGTCAAAAGAAATCTTAAGTACACCAGCTACTAGACAAACCGTAAGCAGACTCAAAGTGAAATTGTTTTTGTACCAGAAGTGTATCCTGGTTGTCCAGGTTTTTTAAATGGTCTATAAATCCATTTGGAATTGAACTTGTTTAATCAAATCTCTAATTTGAACGCTGGCTAATGTTTTCTTTCCTCTTTTTTTCAGATCTGCCCATGGAGTACAATCCCTCAGATCATCCCCGGGCCAGCACCATCTTCCTCAGCAAGTCACAGACTGACGGTGAGCACTACCCCGCAAACACCTTGCGTTTCTCCCAAACCTACTTTTGAAACTTGTTACGCAAATGAATCACTGCATGATAATCAGGTTTGTTTCAGGACAGCATCTAAGACAGTGGCAGGAGTAGCAATAGTTTGCATTAAAGTTAAAAACATTAAAAGGGATTGTTGGTGAGTGCGTTGAAAACTTGCAAGGTGTCCGCTAGGGCTAACTATTATTTTTGTTATGGATTATTCTGCTGATTATTTTCTCAATGAATCATTTGGTCTGTAAAACATTAGAAAACAGTGAAAAATGTACAACATAATATGTGATGACCTCATAAAATGTCTTGGTTTGTCCCACCAATAGCCAAATCCCAAAAGTAGTCAATTTATTCTAATGTAAGATCACGGAAAGCGGCACATTTTCACATTTGAAAACCTGGAACAATCACATCTTTGGAATTTTTGTTTGAAAAATAAATTAATCACAGCTGTTTGTAAAGAGTTTCTGATGGCCTTTGCTTTTGGTTGATTCAATTCGTAGCCCTCTGATGTCTGTAGGGCCACTTTATGCGTTCTATCTGAAGACTGTAGTTTGAAGAATGTGTTGTGCTATTTTAAAGCACTGTGAAATTATGCATGCCTCATCCAATATTAGTACCTTGATAAAAATCGCACCAGTCTATTACAAAAGAAGTAAGCATATCATGCTGCTTCGATACAATTCCACACGGCTTTCAAATGTAAATCATGAAACCTGTAGTAATGTTGACATCTCTAGAATGCATACACAGCTCAGTGTAGTTCATCAAAGATCGTATGTTTTTATCAGTTGCCATTGATCCCCTCAAAAATGCGGCACCTGCTGGGAGAAAGTGATTCAAAGAGCAGCGTTGTCAGATTGTACATTAAACATTAACGCAGCCTGCAAAAAGAATTTCAGGGGCATCTTTATGTTTCAAACTCGCGCAAGTCAAACGATGGCATACGCCGCCTGCTTTGTGGGAATGCAAGCTGTTTCATTGATACAGGGATTTCAGATGTGGAGCTATACAAAAGTACTGTTGATCAACATCCTTTTATCCACCATAAAGGCTCCAGGCAGGCTCCTGTGGAAAACTTCATACCAGCTGGTTTTTACGTCTGATTTTTTTGATCATCTCTATCAGGCAGAGAAACTGATCTTATAGCAGTCTGGACCCTTCAGAGTGTGACAGTAATGCATTTTAATCAACTGATATGTGATGAAGTTGAGATTACTTTTCAGTTTAAGACATAATCTCTTTACTTTGATGATAAGAGGCTTAATATTGCTCCATTTGCACACACTGGCAAAAAGCAGGTTCAGCTGAGGAGTTTATAGCCTGAAGGCTGATATATTGATCTGATATCAGTTATTTAGACTTATCAAGCTCTTGTGTGAATGTCCGCTGGCCTGTTTTCTAACACAGGACACCACACACAATGGGCAATTTTCCACACTCCAGATTTTATGTAACCAGACCCCATTGTGCATCTGTGTCCTAAACAAACCTAGAGACAACTTGGGCTTTGTGTTTTTTCAGTTGCTGTGCCCAACAAGAGAGGTAAGCATGTATCTGGTGTCTGCTCTGGTGTCAGTAGGCAGGTAGCGTTATGCTTACTGTGTCTTTGGGCTTGACTTTACATGTAGTCTCAAGCTTTATTGCAGGTTACGTGCCTCCACTGCTGAGCTGCTGATATAATTGTGTGTGTGTGTTTGTATTTGTATATTGTATATAGGATGCACCAGTATGACTAGGGCTGCATAGTGTTAACCTAAACCTGTGTTTTCTAATTACTGAATTGACACATATCAACCGTTTATTTCAGCTGCGCTTAAGAAATCTTTTCTACCAAAGAGGTGTGAATGAAATGGAAGTTTGTGTAGAAGAATATTTAATGTGTCAGCGACACTACATTTCATTAGTCAATTAATTAATTAATTAATTAGTCAGGAGTGTGATTTTAATTTTTATCTCTCTAAAATGTGCAGCCCTAACTGTGGTGTAAGAGCCTGCAGCTTATTTGCTAGAGAGCAGCGCATTCAGTCACGACTGCCTAGGGATAAAAAAACATGTGCATTAGAGGTTGTGTGTGTGTGTGTGTGTGTGTGTGTGTGTGTGTGTGTGTGTGTGTGTGTGTGTGTGTCAGAGGTGCGAGACAGTGCCAGGATGAGCAGTGCCAGACAGCTCACTCCGTTGCTCTCTGTGTGTGTGTGTGTGTGTTTGTGTGTGATGCTGCGCTCTGCATCTGCTCCAGTGTGCTTTGCCGGCGATCCTTTCCCCCTCGTGTGTTCTCCTACATCAGAGCGAACATATAGACACACAAGGATACACAAACGTGTGTGTGTGTGTGTGTGTGTGTGTGTGTGTTATGCCTTGCATTCAGCGAAGTGAGCTCTATAAAAATGAACAAATTGCCACATCCATTAAGCAGAATTAGCTCTGCAAACGACCAGATCTGTATGGACAGAAAGAAATGAAAACAGATCTCCTCTTGAATAAAACAGTCACTGCGCTTGATTTGATTTGGACTCATGCAGGCCAAAATGATGAATGGATTCATTAATCATCTCACACTTGTTCCCACACATTAAAAACAGGAGAGAAAAGCCATTTACAGGCTTTGAAATGTTCTTTTTTTCATATTAAAATGCAGTCTTCAAAAACTGCCATGCTTTGTTTAATGTAGTGTGGAATAATTAGAGAAAAACAAGCCCTTCATCCAATATTTTTTCAAATTCTATAATGATAGGGGGTTTATAAACCCTGGGTAAATGCTGCTCCCTGTCTGTGAGGGTTGTGTACTGCACACCTTGAAATGTGTGTGTGTGTGTGTGTGTGTGTGTGTGTGTGTGTGAGTGACAGAGCTGACACCTGTTCTCTCATCTTCCTTTTCAGTTCGGGAAAAACGGAAGAGCCTTTATATCAACCATGTAAGTAAGATAAAGGGCATTATGTACGATACATTATAAGGGCAGCAGTGGATCTTACACAAAGGCTAAAGACCATGTAGTTCATTTTATCATGTGACTGTCATTAATTGGTAGTGCAATACAATTGTTTTTACATTTATAATTGTGCAAATGGTGATTTTAATGTCTTGTATTTTTTGCAAGTTCACACACATTTCGGAGAGCAAGGTAAAGTCCTCAAAATGACCCTTAAAATTATCCAACCCCTTTATCATTGCTCCTCCCTCTTCAAACCCCACAGATTCCACTTCTAGTATTAGTCGTGTGTGTGTAACGAATTGAAAGATGTTGCTGAATGTCATAGTTTAGATGTAGTAAAAATGTAGTGGCAACAATTTCATCACATTATGGTGTAGTTCATCTTTGTCCATCAATCACTCCCTCAGCCCCGAGTGCACTAACTGGTAAAATATGCAATTTTTAGTGATGAATCAGTGTTTATCTTGAAAAGAATAAACTTTTTGAACAACAAAAAATGGAATAACTCAATTGACATGGTAAGCTCTGGTTTAGCATGTGCCGGGAGAAAACGACCTAGAACAAAAAAAAGAAAGTTCGGGGCTTCTCTAAAGATGCACTCCACCATAGACACCATTCCCCACACAGACAGAACTAGTTTGTGGGCTTACAGTGCCCTGCTTTCTGTGGCTGTCAGCAGGCCATTTGGCTGGTCAGAGTATGACAGAAATAGAGATTGACGCGCATGTGTGTGTGTGTGTGTGTGTGTCTGTCTATCTGTATGTGTGTGTGAACTCCAGCATCACCCAGGCCCAGTGAGACGGAAGTACAGCTCATGTTCCACCATATTCCTTGATGACAGCACTGTCAGTCAGCCCAACCTCAAATACACAATCAAATGGTAACTACATAACTGTTTTTTTGCCAGAGCTGAAATAACCCATTATCTGTTATTTCATTTCATTGTCCTCTTATGCCGATTTTAGTTTGAAATGGTCTTTTATGTCCCCTTTTTTTGTCTTTACAGTGTATCCCTCGCAATATACTACCACATAAAGAACAGGTATGATACATATTTTTTTTTTTTTTTTTTTTTTTTACCTTATCTACTCGTAAATTCCACAGCCCTGCATCAAATATCAACGTCAGAGGTTAGCAGACATAACTAAACATCGGCAGAAAAAAGATTTGACACATTTGGCCCCCTAATGCTGAAATGTCAAGCTCTTTAGTTACTGTGACATTCTGTCTGATGGCTGACTCCATGTGAAGCCTGAGTGAACTGGACATCATACTGCAAAGAAATATGTTGTTGAGCTGTGTAAAGACAGTGAGCCTCCTGCAAGAACCACTCGCATGAACAGATTCATTCTTAAGTGGCACATGCAAGTGATTTAACAAATTTTCTCTTAAAATTGCACTCAAAATTTGCTCCAGACAGGTCTAACAAGTCATGAATAGATAGTCTGCCTTTCTGGTTTTACTAAATTCTAAATTAATTTGAACTTAATTTTGAATGAATTTGGAGTTCAAATATATATATACAGTATATGATGCCAAAATAAATAAATAAATAATGTATCTAAAATAAACTTTATGTAAAATTATTCTGTTCATCATTATTATCACGGCTTACTAATTTACTGATACCCCTTTTCCACCAAGGCCATTTGAGGGCTGGTTCAGAGCTGGTGCCTAATCTCAAACCAGCTCTTCGCGTTTCGACAGCCAAAGAACCCGGCTCTCGGCCAGGAAAACTGGTTCCAGAGAGGCCCCAACACTTTGCGGGTCTAGAACCAAGAACCGCTTACTTCAGGGGCTGGGGGCGGGATTTTCGTGACCAACAAGACCAACTAAAACTCACATTCATTGTTAATAAGAATCAAAATGTGTTGGGTAATTACCTTCCTTCATGAACCTGTAGGTTTAGGATAAGAGTATGAAAATGTTTTTACCTCAGGCAGGAATCCCATGAAGTGCAAATAAATGCCCATAAATTGCCTATTGAACAGGCAGTATCTTGGAGGATGAAGTCATATTTTAAATGAAATGAGTCTCATGCCATCTGTTGTTTTTTAAAAATTTCTATCATACTCTGATGTTCTTCCTATCTGTTTTTGTAATTCCAGAGACGTCGACGGAAGAATGTTGTTAGACATTTTCGATGAGAAGCTGCATCCGCTCTCGGTAAGTCCTTAACTGTAGATACATTTCCATTATGTGCAATCTGTAGAGCTGTCAGGATTCATCAGCAAGACAAACCGCACAAGCTGATGAACAGCAAATAAGCCCACATGGATCAAATAGGGGGGGAAAGCTGTCTAGTAATCTCGGGAGCCATCTGGATCAGTCAGATGTATTTTCAATTCAATTTTTTTGCTTAACAATTGCAGGGTTTCTGTCCAAAAACCCACAAAGCCCAAAATTCAAAATGAATGCTCATTTGTAGGCAAATGTCTCAACTAGCATTTTGTTTGTTACCTTCTGTTCTAGAAATCAGAGCTTCCTCCTGATTACGACAAACACGACCCTGAGCAGAAACAGATCTACCGCTTTGTCAGGACGCTGTTCAGCGCAGCACAGCTCACCGCTGAGTGTGCCATTGTCACGTTGGTAAGTGTGTCTGCTTGTGTGTGTGTATTTCAGTGCTGACACCAGGAGGGAGTGTTGCTTCCTGGTTCTCCTTTTGCCCTCTCTCGTGTCATGTGCTGTCTTCTTTCTATTGCCTTCCTTACACTCTTTTCTCTCATTTATTTTCAGACCTCATTTCTTCCTCTTGAATCATGTCAGTGTAACCCTCTAGAGATTGTGTCCCCCAAAATGTTGAAAAGTTAACTAATTCTCACGGGAGAGACCAGGAAATTGGAAGGTAAACCAAGAGTTGTGTCAGTTTGATTGGTGCAATTTCATTTCAGAGTAACTTTAGTGTGAAGTATGCCTGTGCCTGTAGCAAGGATATAATTGGTGCTTTGCTCTACAGTAGGTTCTCTCCCCACGACTTATGACATTCTTAGCTGCTCACCTGTATTAAAAACGTGCTTTGCTGCCCCCTTCTCTATCTCATTTCTCTTTCTTCCTCTCCTCACCTGACTCTTTATTTCTTTAGCATTTGTTTTGTGTGCTTTCTCTTATCGTCAGCACTTTGTCGCTCTGGTTGACACGTCTGTTCCTGGAGACTGCGACGTGCAGGGTTAATATGGCTGGCCTGGTGGCCTAGTATTGAGTTGCTCTGCTTCCTGGCAGATGCACACATGTGTGAGCTGCATGCATGGGGTGAGTGGGTGAAACCTTGTGTACAGACAGTGATTGGAAAGCAAGTACACTGATGCACAGTATCTGTGAGTGTTTCTGTGCCTGTGTCTTTGTCCTTTATGTTGTTTAACTGTACTGTATATGCTTTTTATGACAATGTAGTATGTTTTTAATTATTGTACATATTGTATTATTTTTATTATTCTAGAATGCTTAACAACATCAGGCAAAGGGACTGCAGATGAAAACTAGCCTATCAGCTAACTCGGGTGCATTTACATTTGTTTGAATGTTAATTAATGTACATTCTCCCTTTTCAAAACAATTAATTAAATTTTAAAAAAAAATAATTAAAATGTACAGAAAGTCAGCATGGCCTCTTCTGTGAAGATTTGTCATCGCACCAAGAACATGACACACGCAGGCAACACGTTGCACACTGTAACACGTGAAGCTACAGCTTCACCATTACCAAAGCCATTTCCAGTAGCCAAAGCTTATTCATTGGTGTGTCAGGCACACAGAAACTGTTAGTTAAGAAACATTGACTTATTTTATTATTATTGTAGATGTTTCATTTTACACTGATATGTTTTTTTTTTCAATGCTTTATTTATGCATGTACAATGCAAAGAGTGTGCCACAACCAATAGTGGAAAGGTACACAACACTAAGGGATTTTTAGAAACGCAATAACCTGATGGAACGACACCCCCACCCATGCCTGTCAATCGCCCCACCCCAATAAAAGAATAAATAAATCAAATTAATTAATAAAATAAATATATTAAATTAAAAAATTTAAATAATTAAAATAACTGATTTATAAATAAATCCAACTGATCATAAAGACACTATAAATCTGGTCAATCACCAGAATGTATCTGTGATACATTCCAAAAGTCTGGGCACGTGGTCATAACAGGCATATTAGGCAGTGTGGTGGGGTTACAGACAAGTTCTAAAAATATGTCAAAAACAGTTGCCACCGCCTATATACACTATGTTTTACTGCTATCTGCACTAACTGGATAGTCCTGCACTTGTAATAGATAATACATGAAGAGTAGGGATAGAGTTACTGTACACTAGTAAAACTGGCTCAGTATATTCTCACATTATCCCAGCAGATTGTGTTTCACTGGTTAGTTGTTTAAATGAGAAATGCTACATGTTGATGGTTTGGTGTTTAAAACTTGCTGACTAATGGTGTACAGTAGTCAAAAACAACCACCAGTCACTAATGTGGTCAAACTGATTCCTCTATTTAACTGAGTGAACCATCAACTTTAAATCTGGTGCTTAATGCTTTGGCTTCCCATTGTTATGAATAATAGGTGTGATGTGACACTCTTATCAGAGCAGCATTACGTTTTAAACATAAGAGAAGTAACATAAAAATGAAAATAGTATGTTGTTTAATCATCATCAGTCATTCTGTTATTACAACAGTTAATCCAGTTAGAACATCCTCTGTTTCAGAAAAGTAGTCCGTTCCTGAGGGTAGTGCCTCTGGAGTCCTTGCTGTGCTTGTTTGTATAGTTTTCTCTCTGAGCTGTTGCATTCATATCGCCCAGCATGTGGTTTGGCTCTTATTTCATGCGGGCCTTTCTTCACTCTTGTTTGCCGCCTGCTGCCAGTTGAGTGTATATTTGGTGTCTGTTGGCAGGTTCTGGGCCACAAGAGAGATAGGTTAGCATTGCCTGCAGGCACAACACCAAGCCCAGCATGACTTGTCCAATTAGCCACCTGAGCTGGGCTAGCGGGCAAGTCAAACCAGGCTGCAAAATAGGATGAAAGAATATTTCCCTTCTCTTTGCCTCTCTATTTGTCTAAAACCACAAGGTACCATTATATGTCGAGTACTTTGATAGTAATAATCATCATCTAAAAGATGACCGTCTACTTTTCAACAGTCTTCTAGGATTCTGTTTAAGTCTCATAATACTGACAGCTCTGCCACTGTGCCAATTCAGACAGAATTATAAATAGAATGCACAGTATATTCCACTCTGCCATAAAAAAAATACAGCATCTCTGTAAACCAGATTTTTTTTTTTGTCAGACTTGGTATCTGAGATGACAGATTTCTGAGCTTGAAGCTACTGTAACTGGTCTGAATTCAGTTGAGCCTGCAGTAAAGTTTATTTCTGGAAAATGAAAAATGTAGTTCCTAGTCAGCCGGGGGTAAAATACTGTAACAAGAATAAGATTTATTGTTTGTATGAAACTATGTCTGTTATAAATTGAAGTAGACTGTATACTGAAGTTAAATAGTTAATAAAATGACTAAATAAAAGTACCAGATCCATACTGACACTAAATCAAAAAACAAAACAAAAAGGTATACTGTAGCTTCCATTAGCAAGCTAGACATTTAGTTGTCTCCATGCAGCAGATCACTGCAGCTTTCATGCTTGACTATAAAATGTAATAGAATACATTCTCTCATTCTAACAAAAAATCAGCATTTGTACAAGAATTCCAAGCTCAGCGTGCTTTGTGATCTGTAGACTGTGGGAATTCTGGCTACTGAAAAAGAGCGAGAAATAGAAATGGGGAGAGAGAGGCAGAGAGAGATGCAGTGTTTGGATCCGCACGGATATTTTAATGAGCGAGCTCCGGGGAAGCTGGATGTCATCAGCTGCTGACATCTTGTTGTTGTGGTTTTTACCTGGAGGAGGAGGAGGAGGCAGGAGAAAACAGGAAAGCAGCAAACTGACTCTGCAAATGAATGTAGACAGGGAGAGCAGAGGCTAATTAAACACAGAAACAACGTGTATGCGTGGTAATTACAAAAGTAATGTAATAATACATTCATACACGATTCTGTCATATTGTTGGTATGATATTGCATTCATTATATGGAAGAAAAGACAAAACTCACAGTGATCTCAATTATGTGTATAATTTATTTATTTTTTGTTCAAAGAAGTGTAAAGATGAATATCCTTTTAGATATTTACATGTGATGCATCTCTCTGTCCAAGGTGTATTTGGAGAGGCTCCTGACCTACGCTGAGATCGACATTTGCCCCGCCAACTGGAAGCGTATCGTGTTAGGAGCCATCCTCCTGGCATCTAAGGTCTGGGACGACCAGGCGGTCTGGAACGTCGACTACTGCCAAATTCTCAAGGATATCACTGTGGAGGACATGTGAGTTGCTGGATACACGTCCAAAATATTGCATTTTATTGATATGAACTTATGCAAAAGTGCACAGAAATGCAATGAACACACAACTGAGGTCTATATTGTAAATGTTGGCAGCTGGTGCCAGTGGTTATTAACATACAGGTGGCTATTTTGTTCCTTTTTTTAACCAGCTCCATTTCCTCCTGCATAACAATAATTATTAAGCATGACATTTGTTAAATATAATTATCTTTCTGTGTTGTTGAAGTGGCAGCAGATTATCCATTATTACTGTACTGCAAATGTAATTTTACTCACAACTAATAACACATAGCCTTTATAGCCAACTTTTCATTTCCATTGCATAATCTATTGAGGACATAAAAACAAAATAAAGTGGCTACAGTTGATAAATTAACTTTATAGCTTACTGGTTCAGTTTATGTGTTTATCTGAGAGCCAAAAATTGGCCTTGAAACTAGGACTGCAGCTAATGATTGATTTAATTATTGATTAACCTGCCAATTATTTTCTTGATTAATCAATCAAGTTTGGTCTATAAAATGTAAAAAGAAAATGTGGAAAATGCCAGTCAAAATTTCCTAAAGCAGAAGTTAACAACTTGGTTTTTTGTTGTTATCCACCATTCCTCTTAACTGCCGTACTGTACCTGCCTTTACCCCCATTTAGTTGCTAACATTCAGGGTGGTTCTGTGCTGAGAATAGTCTGTGTTTGTGGGGTCAGTCTGGGTTCAAGAGGTGTTGAGAGCCGCATGGTGGTCCAGACATGCTTAGTGCGACCACTATCCAATTTGTCTGACAGTCTTGGCTGTCTTTTATTGTGGCTCTTGGAGTGGTCCCAAAAAAAACAGTGATACGGTAGGTTGGCTCAGTTAAATATAGCTCACCCTTATGATAAAATATTGTCACCTAATAAGATGTTGTCTACCCTTTGTTAGAGCAAGAGTCATGCATATAGACTCGTTAAAACCATGCACCAATAGACCTATTGGTGTGCTGTCAGTTTATATCAGCTATTCTTGCACCTTTTCCAATGAAGAAATAGTATAAATCTACATGCTATCATGTCACCAAGCTTGACATAAGGCTGGTTTATTAGTTCCTAATAAGCTGACAATAAGAGATGCATGGCTTTTACTGGATATCAGTGTAAGGTTTAATAAAAAGGTTCCTACTGAATCAAAGGAGATGTCTGAAGCAATAAATTGGATGTTTTTTAGGGTCAAACCTTAGATTGTATGGAATGGTTTTATCTCAAGATGACATCATATTGCCATGTGTGAGGGGTGGGCAATATGGCCAAAATCTTCTATCACGGTATATGTAATTTTATATCACGGTAACGGTATATATATCACGATACAGTAATTGTTCTGTAAATTCAATTAAATGGTTTAAAATAACCATACCGTACTTCATGTTCTGTATTTACAATTTCACTCTCCTCCTCCATGTTTTCTCGTCACTCTCTTCTTCTAAGGCAGTTGGCAAACCAGCAGTCCTACTGCCCAAATCACGTTACCTTGCAAGGCAGCTGGATTTGCGAGATCATGCAAGAATCGTGTGATCATTTGAGAATACATAGCCTGCCCCAAATATATAGCAGACACTAAGGGATAGCTCCCGCGATGGAAACAGTATTGCCAAATCTCTACCGGTGGACAGACTTATATACCGTCATATCGCCCAACCCTATGTGAGACACGTGCTGCGGTTGAATAGTCAAAGAAATGACGTCCTTATGTTCCTTGACCTCGATGGAAAACGTCATGAGGTCAAGGAAAGATGTGAAGGAGAATTCATAAGGACATAGGAACGACAACCGCGGTGCTAAGAGAATCCGACTTACACTTACACTAGGCTACGTGACTAGGCAGATGTTATTGACGTGGGTCTGCCAGGGTCGCTATAAATGTTGCTGCCGCAAGGAATTGTGGGACGGCATTATCTCCTTTCCTTTCGTAAAGGATGGTCCAGTGTAGCCAGGGAAGAAGCATCTTGAGCATGACGACCCCCCACTCTGTCGTGTATACCACGTCCGTCTTAAATCCACAGGAATCTTGGCTGGATTATTCTGAGGGGGAACATGATGCTGTAGACGTGTTGCCACTGCTGCAACCTCTGACCTCTGCTGCATTCACACTCTTCTGTGCCAGTGGCTGTATATATTCTTGTCCTTGGGCTCAGATTTTAATCCACCTGTTTGGGACTCTCTCCAGTGAGAGGAGCCCAGCATGTGGTTCTGCTGTGCTCCATATGGCAACTTACCGAACAACGACTCAGCGCTTGACCAGAGATTTCCTAGGAAGATCAGTTTTAGTCTTTTTAAATCCATGCTCGGGAACCAAGCCCCCCCACCAACAGACACAAGCTTTAAATAACTGCAGGGAAGAATTGTGAGGAGCAGAGCAACACAAAAAGAAATAGAATAACTGAATGAGTGCCATGGCGAGATAAAAAGGAAGCAGCGTTATTAGGCAGAGTTTGTCTACAGCAGAGTCTAAATTTAGCTCGTCTGTTGCTGCATGCCTGTAAAATGTGCGTGGGTGTAGAACAAAGGCTAGGAAAAGGAGATGTATAATGCTTCTCACGCAGGTTCCAATGCAAAATGAATCGGTTATGACTGAAGATAAACAGATGAAAGCGGCTGTCAGCGCGCTGCAGAAGGGATCACAGAGCTGTGGAGCACGAGGCAATGCATGACAATGGCATTTTCAGGATGTAAGATTAATATTCTTTCTTACACATGATGCTTGGAGGCCTTTTGCTTAGATATCACTCATTTTCAGTATGAGGAAAGGCTTATGTTTGGTGGGTGTACTGGGGATTTACTTAGTGTATGTGTATTGGCAGTGAAAATAACACCCACCGTCTGTGTGAGGTGATGGATTTGCCAGGATGGAAGGTCTTCTCTTTGGTCTCTCTACACAGAATTTATTTGTAGACAGACAATTCAATTTCAATGATCAAACTAACTTTATTTAAATCTCAACCAGGCATGGTTCCTAGTTAAATATCAGAGATGTTTTAGCTCGTCAAAGGGCTCACTTCTCAACTCACACATCCTCTCTCTCTCTCTCTGACAAACAGGAATGAGCTGGAGCGCCAGTTTCTGGAGCTGCTGCAGTTCAACATCAACGTGCCGTCCAGCGTCTACGCCAAGTATTACTTTGACCTGCGCTCCATGGCTGAGGCAAACAACCTCAGCTTCCCCCTGGAACCCCTCAGCAGAGACAAGGCCCAGAAACTAGAGGTGAGTGGTACACGTACAACAAAGTGGAAACAGATTTTGATTTTGGCATTCAGGTCATACAGAAAAAAAGAAGAAAAGAAATCTCGAAATCTGAACCCAATTTATTGTGGCCTGAGGATGTGGAATCCAGTGAACTGAGGCCATCAGGCTAATTAGTATTTTCACGTGCCTCAGCTCAACACTCATGCACACAAACCACAGATTGTACATTTGCTGCTGGGTGAAGGACAGGATGTAGGGCCATGTTGCTGAGTAATTAGCTTCACTGCCTCTACATCTGTCTCTCCCTCCCTATCCCTCTGCATACTGCAGTTAGCATTTGAAACAAATCTTAGCAGCAGTCTTTTTCTCTGTCCAAAACACTCTCTGTCTGACCAAAGTAGACATTTTTCAAAAGAGAAAAGAAGAAGAAAAGCACAGCATTAATAACATTAGTAATGGCTGCTTTCTATTTAGAAGAAGTACCACAGTGTCTGATTTAAAGGCCCTCACACAGGCATAGGTGTTTTCAATTGCTCTGGCTGATTAGACCTTTAGTCAGGTTGAAGCCGGGTCGAGATACACTTGGATTTATGTGATGTCACAAAACTCTACAGACCAATAAGAACGATATATAGGTAAGGTGTCCCGCCCTAATAGGTGCAACAAAACTAAAAAGAGAGGGAGGGAAATGCCAATCAATCAAACAATGCCAATAGTTTGTACACACCCACACAGTCCTGAGAAGAGGTCTAATCAGACAACATGAAAGTGAAAACACACAGGTGTAGACTATGGATGTGTAAAACATTTTCATATTTTATTGTTAAATTTTGGATCAGAAACCTTTTATACATTTGGCTTTTAGATATAAATCACAGTTTTTTCTTCGTTAGTTCGTTAGTTTGTTTGCTACTTTTTTTTTTTTAAATATGTGTATTTATTGAGATTTTGTTCTTTTAATATTTTGTTTTTAGTTTTGACAGGAAAGTTATAATAGAGTAACAGTAAATCGAAAAGAACATGTACACAATTGAAGACAAAACAAAATAAAGATTTTTAAAAAATAATTTAAATTTTAGGAAGGGAGTGGACTGATAGATAAATGAATAATGATAATGATAAATGCTGATTTCTCAAAACAGGCTCCGTAACATCCAAAACACATCTCTTTTTGAAATACCCTAGAAAACCATCTGAATACTTTAAGCCAATAATAAGCCTAGACAGGACAAAACCAAAAGAAATGAGTCGACGTCGCTGGGATTTTAAAGCTTGATTATTTCACTTCCAGATGACGCTACTCTTGTCTCCTTGTTGTTTTGGAAATGTTTCCTGTGTTTGGTTGAGATTGCCATCTCTCATTTGTACAAATACTAGCTGCGGTTACATGGACAGTATTTCTTCAACCCGATTGAAATCATTCTGATTAGAGATTCCAACTTAATTGTTTACATGGACGCTAAATAAAGGGATCCGATAAGATGTGCGTTTACATGTCCCAAAGCATTTAATCAGAATACAACTCTTTCGACATGCGCACAGTGGTTCCACCTGCTGTGAAGTGTCTAATCTACCTGAAATATAACAGAAGAAGAAGAAGAAGGTTTTTTTGGCTTCGTTCATCTTGTCAAACAACTCATTGTTTCGAGCCTTTCGACCATCCTTAAATCCTTTAAGGTCTCTAACAAAAATGTTGCATCAGCCACAGAGCAGTTTTGTTTGTTTGATGGAAACTCGTTCACGTCACCTGATGTTCCCCCCACGTGGGGCAAACATGTGCAGAAAGAACATATTTATTCCAACCAGAGAGAAACAATTGGATTAAGCGTTTACATGGTTATTAGGCGCTATTAATTTCTGAACTGAACGGATTATCAAAGGTTTACACCACCCCTCTCAACCTGATTGAAAATTCCTTCCGATCAGGCCGGATCAGGCCTGTCTCTTCCGACTGAGGAGGCACACAGCTACTGACAAAGATCTCAACCAATTACTCCAAATTAACCAAAGGGTAGGCCTTGCCATCTCCATCTGATTTCTGCTGTGTTTTGATTTTCAGGCCATCTCACGGTTGTGTGATGACAAATACAAGGACTTGAGGAAACAAGCCAAGAAGCGGTCAGTGAGCGCAGACAACCTGACGGTGGTGCGGTGGTGTCCAGCCATCATTTCCTAACGCTGGCCGCCTGCAGCACGAAGATAGACCTCGTCAGACAAACTGTAGTATATTTTTGCCTGGTGGGCAGGCAAACCAGGTGGGCAGCAGTCCTGTGGATCAGTGGGTCTGTCTGGAATACACACACACATACACACACTCACACTCACAGAATCTGGCACTTTTGAAAGTGTGATTGCACCCTCTCTGGTTGTTGTACATAAAAGAAGTCCCACTGGCTGCCTGCAATGAACCAAACAGAGCTGAGCTGAACCAAACTGAAGTGTGTGTGTGAAAGTTGTTGGAATGAAGACCCTGACTGCAGAAGAAAAGAAGAGGCCAAACAGAAATACAGCTGGCAATATGAGAGACTGTGTGAAGTTCTGGAAAAGAAAATAGGAACAAGCTCAATGCGAAAAACAACAGCTGACAGCAGCAACAGCGTTCCATAATTCCCTCTGAGGCTCAACTGGCTTGTACGGTTGATTGAGGGAGGCAGTGTACATTCCTTTAATTTTAATCTTCTGGTTCAGTCAGTTACTTAGCTGAAGCATGAGGTGATTTTTTGACAGCTTACAAAGGCACATTTAAAATTTAAAAAAAATGCTCAATTTGTTTCAGTGTTTTGTTGGTGTTTATCTGTTCTTTTGCATTCCCATCCAGCAGAAACCTCTGCTAGCATACACAAAGGAAACACGTACATTCCACTGTTAACTTGAGTGTACTTGATAAATTTGACTGGACCACACATCGTTCGCCCTGCTTAACAAAATATTCCACCGACTATTCATTTACATTGTAGCCAATTTAACTGAACCTCTCATTCAGAGAGCTAACATTAAAAAAGCAAGTCAGTGTTTAGCTTAAGGGCACTTTGACAGGACCTGGGAATTCAATTTCTCTTACAGCAAGGCCATCCAACTACCATTCAAATACAGCTATTCACTTAAAGCAATATCCATGCGTTGCTTTGTTGTTGTGATTAAATACGATGAAGCATGCATTCTTGGGAGAAGACTGACTGGAAGACAGTGGTCCAGTAATCTCAGTCAGATGTGAGATTTACTGTAGAGTTTATGTTAATTCACTGCCATTGTCCTGACCTGTGGTGCCTGTGATAAGCTAGTTTAACACTTCTCCCCTTTCTACTGGAGGAATAGAACAAATAACTCTGAAGTATTGTTTTTTTGTTTAATATTTTGTATGGTTCTTCCAGCTTACAAAGAAACTGCACAAATGGAATATTGACATTTAGGAGCCACTAAAAGGCATGATTTTTCTGGGTTGTTTTTTGCTGTTCTGGAGAGGACCGAAATGAATGAAAAAGCATTATGTGACGATTCAAACACTGCTTACAAAACGATAAATTGTATACATTTAGCTAAATTGTCTCTGTACAGTGTAAATACAGCGCCAGTGTGCAAAATCTGTAGACTGAGGTCATACTGTAAAAAAAGCAGAATGATGTTAGAATATTTATATTGGATCAGTTTTTACTGTACATGAGAAGGAAGGCAAATGTGTTTAATTCCTTGTTCCTATGACAAATCAAGTAAAGACAAAGGTGAAGTATTAAGATTTAAATGGGAGACACCACTTAAGATTTTTTGTCTGTTTTCTTGTTACAAGGTTTTCACACTGCAGAGAATGCCACGTTTTTACGCGTTACATACTGTATATGATAAATAGATAATACAATTCAAGACAATTCAGGCTTATTTTATGATTTGTTATTATTTTTTAAAGATTTTTTAAATCCCACTCTGTGGAAGAATTTGCCAGATTCATATGTTTTTAAGTGATGATGCTTGTTCTTGATGCTTGTGGAGCCCCGTAACTGACAAAATGTAGTAAAAGATTATCAGGCAAGTCAAAAATACAGTATAACTGAATACATCAATAAATAGTATTGTTAATTAGATCATTAAAAGAGTAAAAAGAACTATAAAGCTTTATAGTTTTCCCTCAACCTCCAGTCAGTTGGTAATTTCCTTTACCGCCAATAAAAGTCAGTTAAAGCTTAATTTATTTTACTCTTCCTTGACTTTCACTAGCTCAGTTTATTTTTGGGCTCCTTCAAATTCCTTTTTTTTGGTCTTGGCACACATTAAATCATTAATCTATTCCCTATTTTCCCAAGCAACATTTCCTTTTGATTTTCCTCAAATCAAGACCAAAAAAGAAAAACCTGGAAAACTAAGGAGTTTAATCATAAAATGGGTTGGTGAAAGATAAATACACAAGTAAAAACAATAAAGTTTTGATGTATTTCATCAACTGATTGGAGGTTAGAGGAAAAGTCTCAAGCTTTATATTTCATTTTATTCAACTAACAATAATGTTTATTGATGGATTCAGTTATATTTTTGAATTTTCTGACAACATTTTGTCAGTTTTGGGGCTCTGTAGTTTCTTGCATTTACCGGATATAAGTGAAACTGTCTTAAACAGTTTTTTTATGAACAAATCATTTTTCGATTTGCTCTTTTCTTGACATTTCTTAAATCAGAAATAGGAAAATATAGAGGGATGAAGTAGAGGGTAAAACCATGAAATCATTGAGTTTAATTGGTGTAATTCGTTGTAGTTTTCACACTTGAATGGGTTGTAATGCTTCTATTATATAAACTTTATAATAGTTGTTGTTTGCCTTATGATCAACTGGACTTAAAACTATATGCTTAAAAATATGAAATGTCTGAAAAAGGCAATTTTCTTCATAACACAAAAGGTCCAAATTCAAATGTCAGCATACCCTCCTTCAATCCTCTAGGTTATTTTGTGCATTTCATTGGCAACTTCCATGTCTGTGATTGGCGTTCTGTTGTTTGTCAAGCTACCAGAGAATCAGTCGGTCAGTCAGTCAGGTCAATGAGATTTCCAACCCTGAGCAGCAGAACCGTATCAAAGTCGTGGAGAAATGAAGGACGACCCTGTTTGACGTGTGTGTCCCATCCCGCCTGCACATGAAGTATATGAAAAGGTGTTGGGACTTGGAAAGAGAACTGCTGTTTTGCATGGTGCTTTGAATGAGTGAAAAATAAAAGTGCAAAATGTGTCTTTAGGAAAGTGACGTTACTGGAGTTGCTGTTGTGAGTTCAAACTGTTAGAGGTGTTCAAAGATTGTATATCCTATTTATTGTATGTGTGTGTGCATACAGCCCAGTCTGGTTTTTTCTAGACCCAGAAGTAAGCGTTGATGCCATGTGGTCAACTATGGTGAGTGCTGAGGTGGAAGATTGACTCTGACAGCAAAGACCTTGGGCCTGTGGCGTCCTGTCGGCTGGTTACTAGGTGTGTGTCATAGCCTTGTGCACTGAACTCTACCTCTGCATAGTTTTACATTTCCCTCTCTTGGACGACAATTTTTAGATTTCACAAATTCAGCTTTGATCATGACAATATCTCGCGCTAACATCAGTCAACTGCTGTAGCTGTGACTTTTTTTTTTTGTTTTCTCATTGATATTTTCAACAAGTTGTACTGTGTTCTGTTGTTATCCTTATTGTCACTGTGTTCTTTTCTTTTCAGTGAGTCAGTCATTCTGTTCCTGTTCTCAGTTTGCCAAACTATCTCTCTCCGTTCTCCTTTTCTCTTAGTTATGTTTTCATCTATGATTTATAGAACTGCTCCCAATTCTTCTCTTCTGAAGCAATGTTTAGAAAAACTTGTGCAAGAATTAAACTTTAAAACCTTGCAATAAACCCAGTGTATGTTTCTTGTGTAATCGAAGGGATCAATTCACCAAAAGTGGAAAAGGGTCATGGCAATACACACACTTAATCTGAGACCTCAAACCATCATTCACGGTGTTATCACGAGGGCTTTCCACGCTGCTGTCACAGTTTTTCGATATGTACTGTATTGTACAACTGATGTGACTCAGCAGGGTTTCTTCTCCCAGAAAGAACCAAGCAAGTGGTAATACAGAGATTACACTCATATGCCATATTGTCACTGAGGGACACATTTAATCCTCCGTATTAGCCTCGATTTGCATTTCAATCGCTGCTCTGGTAATTGCTATACGAGTCAATTTAATGCAATGAAGAGGTGCTGTGAGCTTTGCCATCTTCTTTGCCAACATCTCATAAGAGCTACATCAAACATACATCTGAAATACTGTACACAAACACAAACTCACCCTTGAAACCACTAATGAACACACAGAATTCTTTCAGAGAATTTAAGTCCAGCTTCATTCTCTGTACAATCTGGTCCAGATTCAGTCTGAGGACTCATCACTTCACACCCACCTCACAGATGGTTTCACGTGGTTGGGGTTAAGGCTGAAGTGCTTTTATTCAAACAATATCAAATGAGTGACAATGTTCTTTTTCATGCTCTAAGATGTTGCCTGGGAGCAAAACTGATGTTCCAGATACACAATGTCAGATTGTGTAAATGCTGGAAAGAAAAGCTTCACTTTAGACAAGAGGAGCCTCATATGTCAAGACCATTTATTGTTTCTAACAGCTGGAGACACAAGGCATTTCAAATCACTACATTCAGTGGAGGAATTGGCTGAGTTACCCAAGTCTCATAACAATTTGTTAGATCTCTAATCATAGGAAAGTAAAGAGCCTTATAGTGTTTCTGTAGACTACTATACCTCAATATACAAAATTATTAAAGTGAGGGTTTTGTTGTTTAGCCAAATTCGTTTTTCTTTAGAGATGCTAAATATGGAGCATGCTAGGATTATTGAAAATATTTTGTAGCTTGCCATGTTCATTTTAGCAAACAGTTGCCAATTTACACATCCAACAGACGAATGCTAATGTTGCTCACATTTGCATTCGTTTGCAGTTGTGTTTCTGGACACTTGGCAAATGTTAAGTCCAAAAAAAAAATCTAATCACCCACATCCTATAAATCTTGTGACTTTTTTAAAGTCCCGAGGGGTTTTCCGTGGTCCTTTGGTGATGAATTAGATCGTGAACAATGTGGAAAAGTCAGAAAGACCCTGATAGAGAAAAAATAGTGAAAAGGATCATCAGTTTCTCATGCTGCATCATAATATTTAATCGCTGTCTTCAGGCTCTGTGGTGCACTTTGTTGCTTTTGAAAGCCTTCTGAAATTCTGTTGGGAGGTTGTGTCACACACCTGTGCATTGATACGAGGGATAGGCTTCTTAGGCACAACAGAAACTCATCTCCTGATTATGCTAATTCACTCAAACCCCATTGCTACTGGGGAACAGCAGTGGGATCAGGTGGATGATCAAGTAACGACTGAGGCAGGGAATCTCCCAAGTAGGAGCCGCTGGACAGGTGGCCAATGAAAGGATAGTTAGTATGCATGGAAATGGAACTAATTACTGAGGCTGGCATCAAAGAGGAAGGGAAAGAGGGTGAAAAACTTTACTTAGGAAAGTTTTAATATTGCCAATATGGCCTCAAGCACAGCCATGAAGGGCATTCACACTATTACAGACATAGTAATCCATGAGCTAACGGGCAAAATTAACTAAGGCTCAGATGCTTTATGGAAACTATTATTACAGTTCCTTTGACTTTGATGCAGCTTACATCTGTGATGAAAATAACAAGCAGGTGAGACAGAAGATAAGGGCCAAGAGTTCTTGCCTCCTTGCTTTGTGTAACAATGAGGAGTACAGATCAGTCACTGTGGTTAATATTTACTCCATCATTACAATCTGAAGAGAAAAGTACAATGGGCAATGAGCTGCAAATACAACCAGGATTTTTTTTATGACATTGGGTCTATATCATCATAAACATATCTTTACAAAAATGCAGGCGAGCCAGTAATACAAGCAATATAAGCTTTGCATGGGGGTTATCATTACTGGGGGAATATAACCCGTTTTTGTGTGTTGCTGCAGGTCATTAGCTCAGTCAGTGAAATTGAAAACAGGCTTGTCTCGTTGTCCTGTAATGAGTAAATGGGCACTCTCAACGAGTTGAGAGAAGAGTAAAACTGTTCAATAAATGACACTGTTGTTAATTAAAGTTGGTGTGAGCTTGTGTGTGCTAGTAGCCAAGTTTACAAGTTGATATTACTGTAAGTTTCTTAAATTAGTGATTTATTTCTTATTGAGTATTCTTGGAATGATTACATCTGTTTACTTCTCCCTGCACTTACCTGAGCAGATGGTACGTTCCAGTTTATATGAGGCTGAGGAGGGAACCAGTCACTCTTCTGTAATGAAGAGTGAGGGTATCAGTTTGCTGTAAGGCTGCTGGGTTTTAGTTCAGCTTCAGCTTTGAGTTGCTTTTGCTGGACTTTCTTGGGGGGGGGCAGTGTTACCTATGGCCCATCATTACTTTTGTTAATAAATGTCTGCCTTCACTTGTTGCATTGCTCATCACCCCTTTCAAACTTTCCCAATGCCAGACATCTTCTGCCCTTGATATGAAATGTCACCACTACAGTGCCCATTTAAATGAATTGCAGGTGTGACTAATTTTCTGCCCTGTGTTAAAAGGGCAGAAGTTAAATTTCACACACTATTTATTTAATATATTATATTCCCAATGCTAGCCTTGCCATCCATTCAAAATGAGCCGTGTGGGATTCTTACTATGAGCCAGTAGGGACGTGTTAATCACTATTGATCTGTAGTGATTACGAGCCAAGCCATGTGTCCCACCAGAGACCTTGTCCATGAGCGAGGGTGGATGCAGCATGTGAGAAAAGCACTGATTTGTCCTCTATGAAATCATTTTATTAAGGAGATATGCACCATGATGCACAGTGTACACCTGGCTCCTTGATCACAATATGAACGTCTGTTGTACTTCAGATTAATGATCAAACACAGTTTTATTTCATACCCATATTAAATGACTATAAAGTAGGTCCTTATCAGTCATAAACTTGTATCAGCTGTGAGAAAATACAGTTTACTACCTACTTACATTTCATGAGAGCTAATCCACAGTCTAGATATCTACATGTTATCTTTATTCATCACTGCAGCAGTAAGTGGTTGTATTTTTATGGAGCAGCCAGTTTGAACATGCTTGCCATTGTGCTTGAGAACTTAATACAGCAATTTAAAGTGACTAAGTCAGGAGGCTTGTTACACTCCTGTAAGGACGACCAGCAGCACCAAAATATCTCTGCAATGCCAGGACAGCAACGTGCCTTGGAAGTGTGTTAAGAATAGACCTACAATGGGGCTCGCTCCCGTCTTCTGTTGTCTGAGGACAGACCGTTGTCTGCAGGGGACAGAGGAAGAGGTAATTTACATGGTTTACGTAAGTCTTTCAGAGACTTTTGGCTCAGATGGATCGGAGTGGATTTTACTTACAGGGACCTGGCACATACTCCATCTAGGAGAGAGAGTCAGACTGCTGACGGAACTTTGTGTCCGTCAACCTGGAGGTTATTGTGCTACTTGAAGCCACTGTGCCCCTTGGTAGAAAGGGAAGGGGAGAAGTGGAGGGAGTGAGGTGCTGTCTTAAGGGTTTACCTTGTGACCTGGAACTGGAAGACTAGAAGATTTTGGAGGGCCTTGAGCACAGCAAGCATGGCGAGATCAAGCGCCTCTGAGGTCATCTTTATCTCTGTCAATCACAGCATCACTTTGATGGGTGAGTTGACTTCACTGACACATTAGCTGGTTTCTGACTGATGTAAATCAAAAAACAAGTTCTGTATTATGTTGGTGTGCAGTGAAATATTTTGGCATTTCTATAAACATGAGTCATTGTAAAATCAGCAATTTTCTAATACCAATGTAATTATTTTTCAGGGAAGGTGTGGCTCATTGTGATGATCTTCCTCCGTATCCTGATCCTCCTCTTTGCTGGTTATCCTCTCTACCAGGACGAGCAGGAGCGATTTGTGTGTAACACCATTCAGCCCGGGTGTGCCAACATGTGCTATGATCTATTTTCCCCGATCTCCCTCTTCCGCTTCTGGCTGGTGCAGCTCATCACCTTGTGTCTCCCCTACATCATCTTTATCATCTATGTGGTCCATAAGGTCTCAAATGACCTCACCGTGGACTTGAGCTCCTCGAGTCACATCAAAGCCTTGCCGCTGTTCAAGATCCACCAGGAACCATTCAACAAGATATCTGTAAACAAGATGCCTCTGGTGGCTGAGCGAGGATGTCCTCGGTGCTTCATAGGAGCCTACATTCTCCATCTGATGTTTAGAACATTGTTGGAGGCAGGGTTTGGGGCAGTTCACTACTATCTGTTTGGTTTCTACATCCCCAGGAGGTTCCTGTGCCAGCATCCACCGTGCACTACCCAGGTGGACTGCTACATCTCCAGGCCCACTGAGAAGACCGTGATGCTCAACTTCATGCTCGGTGTGGCTGCTCTGTCCCTTTTCCTAAACGTGTTGGATTTCATCTGCACCATCAAGCGCTCGGTGAGGCAGAAGAGCAAGAGGAAGATGATGGTGGAGAAAATTTATCAGGAAGAGCAGTGTTTCCTTTCAGCCGGAGGAGCCTCCAGAGGAATAGACCCAAACACCTCCCTGGCTCAGCAGGGCCTACAGTTAGAGACTGGCCAGACAGGGAGTTTCCGGAAGAGGCGAGGCAGCAAGGGCTCTTGTGAAGGGGGAGTGTTTGCTTTAAGTCAGGAACCTCCATGTCTGGAGGGCTCCTCTCTTCCACGCTCTCCAGAACCTCCAGGCTGCAACACCAATGGGAACAACGGCTACACTGTTTCCCAAGAGGAGGCCCCAGAAAGGAATGGCAGCGAGGTGGCTCTCTGCCCCCCAGAGCCAATGGGGACACCCAGATCCATTCGTGTTAGCAAACGCAGTCGACTCAAACCGCCTCCTCCGCCCAGGCGGGACCTTGGGTCAGCAGGGCCCATCGGGGACGTAACCACAGCAACAGCAATCTGTACGAGAAGGGTGGGTCAGTATACGCTGGTTGAGCTGGGTAGCAGTGCAGAGCTACAGACCAATGATGATGGGCAAGAGAAAAGATCAGAGTGGGTGTGACTTAGAGGGTTGGATTGCTTTATTTCCAGGTTATTTTAAGAATGGGACAAATAATTGTGGGAGCAATATGAGAAACAGACACAGAGATACCCCAAGGCTTACACAGTGGCAACAACTGTTGGAGCTGAGTGCAGACTGCACTGTCACTTGAGGAGAATCCAAACGGCAATGCGTTCACCAGACACCTTAGACAAATGAGGGATAATCATATTTGCTGTGATTTTATCACACCATCAGATCACATTGCCTTTGAGGAGCACTAGCTGAAGAATTCACGTCAGGAATACAAACTCTCTTAACAAAACAAGTCAAGAATGACAGGACACTCTAGCCTTAAGTGTCCTTGAAAAAACCTCAACCTTGAGAAAATCTAAAAGAGTGCAGCCCACCTGTTTCTTCCCTTGTTGGCTTTACCCCCACCTCCCTGGACGCACTGTCCATAAACAAAGACAGGCCTTGACCTGTCCCACACATACAACCGCCACCGTCACACTATGTGGTACCCTTCTCTTTTGTGTTTGGGTCACTGGGTTCAAAGGAGATGGGTAGCCTCTAGGCCCTGTGCTTGGGTGTTTGGGTGACCTTTTGGAATAAGAGGGTCTAGAGGAAATGAAAGGCAATAATCTGGCTAAGGTGGTGTTATCAAGCTCATAGAATATGATTCCTCCGTCAGAAGTGAAGGACACTATGAAGGCCTCTAAAGCCGACATAGGCTCACAAAGCAATTATGTTCCCCCATAGGGGCTCTGTATTTATGGAGACAGCTTGTCACTCTATTTCAGGGCCTTGCAAAGCTTAGGACGAATACAAGCCTTAACATACGCTGTCACTAGAAATAGAGCACAGCGGAACTCTGCAAAGGAGCAGTGTTGCGTGTTACCCTTCAGGATATCTGCTCTCTGCTTGTTGTGGTTTTGGTTTCACCTTGATCAAAGCTCAGATTGATGTGGGTCAGACACCAGCTCCCACTGTGACACATTACAATAATAGACAGTATGTATAGTGGGGCTTCTGTAATGTTTAATCAACTTATTCCTTTGCTGAAATGTTTCCAGGTTTTTAGCAGCAGGGTAATACGTCTAACCCGTCTATCTTCTTAAAATCTCTGGGCTACTTTATACAGATGATTGTGAGGAGACTACCACAGTAAATCACCCTTGCATCTGCTGCTCTATGGCTGAGGGGCCGGTCTCTGTGTAAACGGATAGCTCTTGATCTTCCTCCTCTTGTGGTCTCTTTGAAGGTGACAACAAAAGCTCCCGGCCTCATATCCCACCTATCTGCTGAGTGCTGCACCCTGTCATAAGGGTGACCCCAGGTGGTTTTCATCAGACCACAGCAGGTCTAATGGTGCTGCTTCTACTTCATATACCCAATGTTTAGTGTAAAAGCCAAAGCTGGACACTTGTGTTTATTGGTATTCTGTACTGTAAGGTAGATTGTTAAACTTTCTGGAATTTTTAATATAAAATGGAGCTATATGGATATGACTTCTTAGATTATATATTTTGTTAAGTGCTATTGTTGCTATTTCATGCAAATATTGAATATTCAATGTTGTATGCTCACTTCATTTATTTTTTATTTACAAACCATCAGTGCCTAATTCTTATTACAAGTCATTTTCCAATACAAATCAAACTAATTTATGTACAGTTTCATACGCTCTTATATGTAAAAGTTATTTTCTTTATAAAGTGAAAATTCTTTGATAGTGAGTTTCTATGTGTTCACTCAGTGACTCAAATGTGAAATGATCTTTCTGTGTGTAACAGTTATGGCTGTTCATCAGTGTTATTGAAATTATATAAACTCCTATGACATTGAAGATGATGTAACTTTTCAAAGCACTTTATTGTAACTATTCTTGTTTGCTCCATTTTGCCGTAGTCACTTTGCCAACACTGTAGTTTGACACCATGCTGCCCTCCAGTGACACAAAATGTGAAATGCTGCCATGGAACCCAACACTTGAAATCAAATGCCCCCTGGCATTGTGATGACAGATTTTGATATGTGAATATTTGTATCTTCATGAAACAGTTTGGTTGTGACCACTTTCTTTCAATAAATCAGGTGGAGAAAAGCAAATTTGGTAAAGACACCTTTTCCCCTGAATTTCCTGTGCTGTGGATTTTCTAAACATTAATGTGGGCCCCAATCAAGCCCACCTGGTGTCCTGTCTTGTGTTTACCCTGGTCTTTGCCTAACCTTAACCGAGTGTCTAAACATAACCATAAAGAAGTTTTTAATCATGCTTCAGTTGCTATGAGTGGATATTATATTGCAAGAGCTGATACTGTAGGAAAAACAAATGGCAGAAGCTGTCATTGAACTTTTAGCTGAGATTGTTCAGTTTTTTGCAACTTAGCAGACATGTTCATTAAAAAAATGTTTCCTCATTATGTTGACAAAAAAGTATAGCGTAATTAGATTACACACAAATTTATATAGAATATGTACAATTTAAGACTGATTTTAGTCATTTTTGGGCAAGTCAGGCAAGAATGTGGATTATTTGTTCCATTAATGTCCCACTTCTGCAGTGGTCGAAGTCGGCCCTTAGCAATCCTAATAACAGTGAAAATACATATGCAATTTTTATCAGGCCCTGCGTAGGTTGCTGCATGTAAAACAGAATGCAGAGAAATATAGCATGCTAGCTGTCACAGGCGTGCTGCCTGACAGAAAACAGAGCAGCAGCAAGGAGGGCAGGTGAAACATAGGGGCTGTCATGCTCATATGCAGTAGTTGTATAACCAAAGGCAAAGGCAAGCCAAAGCCTGTCAGAACTTGCTCTGTTGTGTCTTTCCATGTGTCATAACTGTGTGCAATAGGCTGCTCGCTCATTTACAGTTAAACAGCCAGAAGAGGCAGGGCTGAGAGTTGACACTTTAAAAGCCAGTCATACAGCTAGCCTCTTCCAGTCAGCCTAATCCATTCCACTATGTTTCATCCTACTATGGATCTGTGTTGTGTTTTTTTCTTCATTCTCTTTATCAAATGTCAGAGACCCAAGAACTTCCCTCCAGGACCTCCTCCATTACCGATACTGGGGAACCTGTTGAACCTTAGCCTAGACAACCCCATGAGGGACTTTGAGAGGGTAAGAAAAACACTGAAATGGGACTCATACATTGCCTTCAAGTGTTATGCTACTGATCATCAGTCACACACATTCATACCTGGAAACTGTGCAGCCACTTGGCTGTGGAGTGGCTTTTAGCGTGTTATGTTACCTAATTAAATTTTGCAGATTATGATTTGCTGAGGCAGACCATTGCCTCAAGGCTATAAGTGACAATGGCTGACTATAAATGCTAGCTATTAATTCAGCTAAAATGTTTGCAGGCTCTGCTCTGTTAAATGCACAGGAGGCCACTGTGGTTATATGGTTCAAATCTTTTCTTTCTAAGAGCAAAGTTTGCTCAACAGCGCTAATGTTTTCATGTGACTCCATAACAGATTTACTGTTTGTACAGTTGATTGGTTGTAAACTAAACTTGACGATGACAGACCATTCACACAGGTTAGACATGTCAATATTTTTAGTAGCTGCTGTTATTTATTTATTATTAAAATCAGATCTATTGCATTTTTCATTTGGCAAGGATAAAAAAACCTCTTAAAATTATTCATGATCATTTTAAGAGCTTCTTCTCTTCCTTAGCTGAGGAAGTGCTATGGAAATGTCTACAGTCTCTTCATCGGACCCAAACCAGCCATAGTCGTCAGTGGGGTGCAGGCCATGAAGGAGGCTGTGATGACTAAGGCTGCTGATTTTGCTGGACGACCCCAAGACAATTTTGTCAGTGACCTCACCCAGAAAGGTAAGTTAGAGTTGAGGCGTCACAGGACAGAATATGTAATATCACTAAAAGAGGGACTACGTAACTTTTGAAAGAAGAAATGACATTCTTCCTCTTACAAATGAAAAGTTGAATTCATGAGCAATAAAACACACCCTTGCTCAATTCAGTACACTCCAGGGTTTTGCTGCTGCAGCCTTACTTGGTCTGGTATGACCAGTAGCTTATGGCGGCTAATGTTAGCAAACTTTAGACAGATACTGGCTGCTGTTCAGCAAAAGTTACATAGGCCCTATTTTTGATACTCTGTCAAAACATCATATGCCCATATCCACGCCTGTTATAAGAATGGTTCTGGAAGACTATGGCGCTAGTTGGAAGGAGGAATTTTGGTCTGGGAAAGCAGTCCATGGAGCAGAGATCCAGTACACACTGGAAACACTGGAGAAGAGCATTGGTATGCCATCTGTGGGTGCACTCACTGTGACCTCTCAAACAGTGGGAAGTGTAAGCACATTGTTTATTAGGTAATGTTCTGTTACAGATGAATGTGCCAGGTTCTGTTTGGTATGCGTTATGACCATGATGACAACTTCATCAAAGTGGTTGTTCAGTGCTTTAAAGAAAACTCCAGGATAGCTAATGGACCCTGGGCTGTGGTGAGTCACAACATGTTTGTAAGGAAATATTGCTACTGAGAGTAGTAGTGGGATCTAAATTAAGTATTCGATACAGTCGTTATTTAAAGTGCATGAAGCTCTGATACTTTGCTGTTCCGGTGGTGAAAAGAAGTTAAAAAACAAAGAAATGGATGTTCATGATAGAACTCTGCAAAAACACAGACCAACTCTGTCCTTTACAATGACAAATGCTGTATCGATGGAATTGGAAGTCACACAGCTTTTAATCACACTCCCATTTTTAAGTTTTTAATTACCAGCATTAGCAAACAGCCTTTTTATCTTAGCGGAATGCTAGCTACATGAACTAGTTAAAACAGGTGTTCCCAGACGTTTCTATATCAAGGGCACTCAAATAGATATGAAAATGATCACATTTCTTTCAGCTTTAATTTTAGTTCATATTCCAGATTTGTGTTTTACACATCAAAGTTATCCAGATACCTTTTGCTCTGTGACACAGACTCCAGGAGTCCTCCTGAGCTTTAGTTAACGTTGGCTAACCGGACTTATGTAGACTAGCCAGTGACTTAGCATACTTACATAAATCATAGATTTCTCTATATATATCACCTTTTTCTTGTACACACAAGTTATCTGCAGCAGAAGTGTAAATGTCTCACCTCTTTCCTTTCCACTGTTAAACTGAATACAACTTCAAAAAAACTGTTTATTTTTCCTTACAGCTGTATGACTCTGTTCCCATGATTCGAACCCTGCCGGTGCCCTTCATGAAGGCGTTTAAGAACATTGAGGTGGGTATATTCATTGGGCCTGGAGAACGTGTCGTGCAAATAAAGTGTATTTAAATGCGAGATAAAGAAAGATAGAATCAAAAATCCAAACGGTTCATTTTCTCCTTCCAGAGAGGCTTCTTTTTGTGAGGATAGACTCATCATGTTTGTTCTGGACCTTTACTTTGCTGGGACTGACACTACCAACACCCTGCTCACCGGCTTCCTCTACCTCATGACCTACCCATATGTACAAGGTACGTCATATGACTACTGTACTTTCAATCATCCATCCTGACATCTATTCTTTCATTTTTCTTTCAATTGTTTGACACTTCAGTTTGTTGTTCACTGGTTTTACCCTATTATTTTTTTCCTCTACATTGCTCTGTCTGTCTCTTTAACTCTCTCTATCAGAGCGATGTCAGCAGGAGATAGACCAGGTGTTGGAAAAGCAGGATCATGCCAGTTATGACGACAGACACAATATGCCTTACATGCAGGTACATTATCAGACTGATTTCTCTGAATATGATATTTCATGCACAGACACGGGTCTGAGTAGTATAACACATCACAACGATATAAACTGCTACAGGCAGATGTTCATTCACTGCTGGAGCGCCTCAACCAGAACACAACTTTATGGTCTAGTTCTTGCTTTGTTGTGTTCAAGAAATGGAAGTTGTCAGCATCGTCACGACAAGTTCTCATACTACAAGTTTAGTGGTCTGTTGAGCTCTGGAATTATTACCTTTTCCCAAGTGTGAAGAACATGTTGTGTCATTTCTTTGACTCCAGGCTGTGATCCATGAAGTCCAAAGGAGAGCCAACACTGTCCCTCTTAGTGTCTGCCACTGTACAACAAGTGACACGAAGCTCATGGGATATTTCTTACCCAGGGTAAGACTAATGATGTTAGCGATGCGAGACATTTGAAGATGTCACCTTTTGACTCTGGGAAATTGTGATGGACATTTTTATACTGCTTTTTAGACGATTAATCAAGAAAATAATAGTGCTTTTGCTGGAAAAAGAAGAAAATGTTAAAAGAACAAGGAACATAAAGACAAGAGAAGGAGAGAATTGGACGAAAAAAGAATTAAAGAAACGAAAATGAGAAATTAAAGAAGCACATTAAAAAACATATTACATAAAAGCAGTACTTTATCAATTTTTTTCCTCAAGGTACATCGATCATCCAAAACCTGAAATGAGGAGGGACAGTGGAAGTCCCCTCATGAATTCAACCCTGAAAACTTCCTGGATGACCAGGGAGAGTTTGTTAAGCCACAAGCCTTCATGCCTTTCTCTGCAGGTATGAGAGCCCAAACCCCAGTGTTTTACGTCTTGTACCTTCTATTTTAAGAGGTTTACAGACTTACTGATAGAAAATGTCTCAGGTCCTCGTTTGTGTGTGTCTCGGAGAGGGTCTGGCTCGTGTGGAGCTCTTCCTCATCACGGTGACACTGCTGAGGAGGTTCACCTGGCCCAAGGATGCAGGACAGCCGGACTTCACCAGTCTTTGGGGTCACTTTGTCACCTAAACCTTACCGCATGAAGGTCCAACTCAGGGCCACCGAGGGCGGTAGACAAGGTTCAGTTACAGAGGAGAGACAATGAAGATTGATTCAAATGGAAGTGGCCAGTAATTCCCAACAATACAACAAATACAGTGAAAGAAACATTTACATTTTCACTACATGCTTTCATATATGATTAATTTATATGTAGTTGGTCTGATGGAAGCTATTCAGGCAGACTGTGTGTGTGTGTGTGTGTGTGTGTGCAGGGTGTTGTCTCAGCTCTGATGAAGACAGTGTGTAAAATAATGAATGGCTAATTTCGAATTTTGCAGCCTTTACTCTGTAAAATTGTTGTCATTACACCTTACCACTCATTACCTCCCAGAATAGATATTCATCACGCCTTTTTAAAAAGACAGAAGCACATAGTCATAGCTCATCTGGACATTGTATGCCGATAAGAACAAACTCATTGATTTTTTTTATATAAAAGAGGTTAAAGAATCTGATTGCTTTGTGTTATTGCTAGTCATTGATATCTGTTCAAGGTCTTTGTTAGTTCAATCTGCCTTTCACCTTATATGTACAAGAGTTTATTATTATTATTATTATTGTATTTTTTATTTTGCCAGTCTTGTTACAAAAAACGTACATGATAGTCCATTTAGAGCTGGGAGAGAAAAGACATCTAGTTAATGGCTCCCTTGAGTGGACAGAATTGGGTATTGCATTTAATAAAGCTTCATTTCTGAACGTGAGAAGCATGGCACAGGCTGCTGCTTCATGGGGGAAAAATATAAAGTATAAGTAAAGTAAATGAGTTTGGGCCACTTTGTTTTATCCGATTGACTGGACGAATGTATGTGATATGGAGTATATACTGTAATTTAGATGAAATCTGTATTTTAGATAGATCCCCTTGTGCAGAGCAAACACATGTTGATATCTTGTGCAGGGGATTTTGCCTGAAGAACATTATCAAACCATTCTGAAATGTGTTGACGTCTCAACCTTGTACGTTCCTGCTGTCTTTCAGTCTGATGTGATGTAAGGGGGACCTGTTGAGACTGCGAGGAACTAACCAATGATCATTGATATGACTGAGCTGAACTGTTTTAGATGAATAATATTTACCTTACAAAATGCTAAAGGTTTGGTTGAATTATGTGTGAATGTCATTTCTTCTACACTACTCTCCCTACACTCTGATTCTATAAAGAACAGCATCGCTCTCATTGGCTGCTTATCGTCTCATTGTTCTGCTCAACAGTGACATCACACCCATTGTCGATGCTGAGTGCGGGCCCATCTGTTGGACTGAGGGCTCACCCAACATGACTGTACCCCGAGTGAATCTGGGAAAACCCTCGGCGCTTCAGATGAAAGAAGGTTTCCTTTTGTGTACATGTCAGTCAGTCAGCGTAGGACTGAAGGAACACAGTGTTCTGCTGCTGTGTGTGTGTGTGTGTGTGTGTGGAGGTTGGGGGGTCCTTGGATTGGAAGAGGCAGCAGGGGTGCACTGTAAGGACTACTAAACCACAGAGACATTGTTACTGTGCCAATGGGGAGCCGGGCCATTTATGCTGATATCTTTGTTGGGCTCAGTCACAGTGCTAAAATGAAGAGTTTCTTGGTTAAAAACTGCACGACTGACCCAACATTAATTTTCCATTTTGTTACTATTTGACCTCAACCATCTTCCTAAACTTGCCTTTTCTAAATGTTCTAACCAAACTGCAGCAGCTTCAATGACGTCCAAGTCCCTTAGAAACTATAACCATGAAGCCTGAGCGCCGAACCCCTCTATCTTCCAACATCTGCCGTCTCAAATGGCCAGCTGGGAATAACGTGCCTGAGCTGGAGGCCAGGAGCTTCGACATTAATCTAAACGGGTCGCAGAAACCCGAGGTCACTGTTATGCTATATGCATGGAAGAATACACCGCTGGAAACTCCGGGGTTTTAGTGCTATTGTTCATCTTCCACTGACAAAGTTAATCTGGAAAGTAAGAGATGTGATTGTAACAGTCATCAGTTTTACAAAACCTAGGAGCATGTGTAAGGTCAACTTAATGTCACTGTTAAGTCATGTTTTTGTAACTTGTGTATCTCCTTTCGTGCTGTATAAAAAAAAAAAACCCAACCTTCTCCCAGGTGTATCATGAGGATCAATAGTATTAAAAAGCATTTACCTGCCTATCTCCCCCTGTACTCTCCTCTGTGTCTGCCTCTCATCAAACGCCGCCATTAATATTTGATGGCGACCATGTGAGAATGCTCCTCCTGGCCCCACGAATGAGGCTTTAACACCTGTATACAGAGAGACAATTCAATCAGATCATCTCCCGGATTCATGCAAGGGTTGATGGATGTGTTGAAGTTGGTTACTGCACCAATGTAGCCCAGTGACACGGCCACAGGTGGCAGTCGAGAACAAGATCAGACGAGATCAAGTGTCCCGTCCATAAAATACTTCCTAATAAAAATAAACCACAAACTCAGACTTGGCCTGGACTATCACTAGTTAATACCCAACCATTCTGAGAGCCCTGCCCTGTCCGTGTGAAGGCTCTCTTAATGACACTCTCATACTTTCTCCTGTAAAGTGCACCGAATTGGGGTCTGTGACCTCTGTGGAGGAGGAGGAGGAGTTACCTGTTAATTACAATGTGTGCACAGGACGGCCAAGCCAGGACATGCTGCTTTTAAGTGCCTGGACAGTTGGTTTGTATGGAAGATGGGTCAGGGTGATGTGTTTTAGTGTGTGTGTGTTGAGCAGTGAATGTCTAATAAATGGTCTTGAGATTGGTCCTAAACTTTGACTTATGTGACATACAATTCTCATAAAAAAGTAGGACTATAAAGAAGCTTAAAGTAACTTTTAGTGAAGTTTAAGTGTGATTCTTCCGTTCTGACCGACTCAGGAGTGTTGTAAAATGAGGACTACAGTTATGTCTACCCAAAATGCCCCCCCTCAAGCACTGAATCAGCCAGTAGCTTAGATCATATATTTCCCCTACCGTTAGGATGACAATATCAATATAGATAGATAGATACTTTATTGATCCCGAGGGAAATTTAGGAAAATGTATATGCCATTGTTGTATATTATAATAATTTAAGTGATACTCATCAACGGATGCCCTATAATTCTTTTTCTATGTGAATCAAATACATACAAATACAAAACAAGTTCAGTTGATTCTGTTTTTCCAAAGCAGTGAACACAAGAGTCAGCCCAAAAAACGACTGGTTTCATCATCAATTTGATCTGCTATTTCTTTTTCCGATTCATCTTTTCATCTGTGAAATGTCAAAAAATAATTTTTAAAAAAATGTCCGTTACAACTTCCCACAACCCCAGCGGACTCTTTTAAATGTCTGGTTTTGTCCGACCAACAGTCCAAAACAAAAAATATGCCGTTTACTATAATGTGACAAACAAAATCAGCAAACGCTCACATCTGAGAGGCTGAAACAAGAGAATGATGGTCAACTATTTTTGCTTGACAAATGGCTGAAATGATGATCAAGATAGTTGCCGATTATTGTTCTGATGCATAACTGATCAGTTAATCGACTAATCATTTCAGCCCTAAATACTCTTTATTTCCATAAAGAGTTGACTGTCAAGTTTATATATTTAAAACCACACTTATTTGCCATGTTTTGTTATTCGCTGTCTTGTCTCACTTTCAAACTCAGAATTCTTGCATTTTACAGTGCAGCTAATACAAAACACGTCACATTTTTCCATCATGTCATGAACTTTTTCATGTTTGAATTCATTTGAGTATAAGTTTGGCACTTATTCATGATTCTGAGACTGACAGCAAAACTACATCATTCTTTGAATTTTGACATTTCAGTGCTCTAAACAGAAGTGTGGGGGCACGTGGAGGTGTGCAGTGCTGCTTCTACCACTAGGTGGGGCTGCACATTAATGTCACTGCTGAGAGCCTGGCAGTTGGGGCCTGGAGCTGCACACTGACTGAGTGACTGACTGACTGACTGAGGTTTTTGAGGTAAACACCAGAAAAACAAGCTGCAAGAAAAAAAACCTGAATGCTCCCGTGACTGTTTGATGGAAATATAACAGCAAAGGACTCAGAGCATGAACTCAACTTGCAGCTTAACAATAACATGGTTTAAACTCCTAAACTTGATCTTTAGTAACTTAATACAAACACTTAAACTACTCAGAACTGTGGGAGCAAAATACTTAAGAAGCCGCTCTTTTGACCTCAAGAAAAGTACATTTTTGTTACGACGTCTGTCTTCATTGCCTGGTGTCTTTGCTGACAGCAAAGATGCCAGATTTATGTGGCTGATTTACACTCCCAACAGATGCATGTCTGCACTAGGCCTACACTGAAAAGAAGCTTTTGGGGTTTACCGTCAGAGTGTAAAGGAATAAAGCAGGAACAAAGCAGTCACTACAAAGCCCACTGTCACCATTGACCAGCAAATCAAAGGCATTTCTACGCTGGGTTAGTGTATCATCTTATGCCAGCGCATTGGGTTAATTGGGACCAAACCAGATACATTTGTAGCAGAAAATACCTTGATTAGGGGATCCTAAGATGTGAGATCATGTGAACAGACCACCTGTGGGGCTTTCATTGCTATTTCAATATCATTCATGTCAAGGCCCCTGCACTCGCTGACACAGCTTGGGTCGACGGAGAAGATGTTTCAATTCAGACTCGGCCGAAAAAAAACAAAAAAACAAACACAAGAGGCAGGGGGGCTCTGGCAGGTTTCAGCTCGGACAAACCCCAGAAAAAGCGAGGGGTTCCAAAATGCTCTTTCAATTGTGGGACGTCCATCAAAGCATCCAAATGGGGACGTTTAAGGGGAACCTTGGCACATCAGACAGACACTCCTAATACACACCACCTTTTTATTCTAGGGCTGCTAAAAAAGAAAGATCAAAGTTTCTGCAGATGAAAAGGGTCTGTTCCCTGCATTTATACCCCCATTCACCCAATCCCTCTTTTACTACAGAAAGCGGGCTTCGGCAGGCATGTGAAGAGGGACTTTTAACAATTATGGAGATGCTCCAACTCAACCCCTGCCTCTAATTACCGGTCTCTGATGGTTAAAAGGGCTTCCTTTTTAGCTGGGTTCTCTCAAAAGCTGCTACTGCTGCTTGCTGCCATCCCCAGCGCGGTGACCACAAGGAGCCCCAAAATATCAAAAAACACAACGGCCTCCCTTTTTGCACGGGAAAACACTGCAAAAGTTACACAGCTGTTGAGATTTATCAAATGTTTTATTGTCAAAATAAAGGTCATATTTGCTTTCTCACCAAAAAGAGACATCTACACTTTGTACAAATTTACAATAGCTTATAAAGTTTTCTTTTATACACAAATGTACACGTTTTTATACATAACTTTTATATAAATACATTTCAAAATTACAAAATGAACAACCCGTAAAATACCTGGGCACTATTAAGGCTTAATTTAAACCATCTTTGATGTGATTGGATTATACAACATTATCTGGCACTATGTCGATAAAAATGGCAATAAAAACCCAAATGCTCTTTGTATGAAGCTACTTAGGAACAAAACTGTCTCTGCCTACAGCAAGTAATGCCCAGTTTGCGTAAAAGCCTCAGTCTGTACCTCTAATACATATAAACAGGGAGGAATTAACCTGTGTGAATGATCTCCCCACAGAGGTGTGTGTGGATGTTAGGGAGAATGAGTGGGGGGGGGCACCTCAGCTGCAGTTTATTACTATGCAAATTGCTTAAGACAGGGAGTGATGGGTTATCTCCCAAACAATTAGCAGTCCCCATAAGCTGCTTTTTCCCCCTCATTCAAACCTGGGACAATGGCATCTGCTTGGGGCAGGACACGGAGCTGGCCGTGCCTGACCTCCACGTCAGTCCCGTGCTCACGTCGCTGTACATGGAGCCGCTCGTGCCTTTACTGCCCCAGCAGCACCTGGTGCAGAAAGTCCTCCAGGAGTCCAAAGTTTTCCCGGACCAGATCCACACTCCGGACGTGATGCCCACCAGAAGGCACATAAAGTACTTTAACATAAAAACTGCATAGTCCGGGCTCCTGCGGTCCCTCTCTAATAAACAGTTGGAGCAGTTGTGTGTGATCTCCCAGCTCTGCCTGTTGTGCTGCTCATAGAAGTAACAGGCGACTATGATAGTGGCTGGCACCGTGTAGAGCACTGTGAAGATGCCTATTCGAATCATCAGCTTCTCCAGTTTGTCAGTTTTGGTGCCGCCTTGTTTGATGACACTGCGGATCCTGAACAGGGACACAAATCCGGCCAGGAGGAACATAGTGCCTATAAATAAATAAATCACCAAAGGGGCGAGAACGAAGCCCCGCAGGTTGTCCAAGTTCTGGTTCCCCACGTAGCAGATGCCAGCCACCGAGTCCCCGTCAACGGAGCTCAGCGCCAGGACCGCTATGGACTTCATACTGGGGATGAGCCAGGCGGCCAGGTGGAAGTACTGGGAGTAGCTGGCGATCGCCTCGTTGCCCCACTTCATCCCGGCTGCGAGGAACCAGGTCAGGGACAGGATGACCCACCAGATGGAGCTGGCCATGCCGAAAAAGTAAATAAGGAGGAAGACCACGGTGCAGAGCGCGGGGCCGGTGGTCTCGTAGTGAATGTGCTCCAGGTCGAACTCCCGGTTGCACGCCACTTTCTCGTGCCCCGCGATCAGTCTGACAATGTAGCCGATGGACACAAACATGTAGCACGCCGAGAGGAAGATGATGGGCCTCTCTGGATACTTGAACCGCTCCATGTCGATGAGGAAAGTGGCGACGGTGGCAAAAGTTGACACGAAGCACAACACGGACCAAAGTCCTATCCAAAAGGCGGTGAATGCTCTCTCGTCGTGCGTAAAATAGGGGTTGTGGCACGGCATGGCGCAGTTGGTGATCTGACCCGTTTTGACGCGGTTGTAAAGCGGGTGACGGTCCGTGTTCACCGGCACCATGGGCTCCAAACACTTGCACCCCGGCTCACATGGGGCGGCAGGCGGCTTGTATTTCCCAGGCGCGCCGGGTCGGCCAGGCTTACTTTTAGGTGGATTGTAACCCTTGCCGGGATTGTTGGTGGGTTTGGAGAGGACAGGGGAGACTGTGGTGGAGTCGGTTCTGTTGTAGTCCATGCACAGAGTGTCGGGGTTGCCTTGCACCGGCAGCAGGTCACACTTCATCCTGTCCGGCCAGGGGAAGCCGTACTGCCTCATGAGGGGCGCGCAGCCGGCTCGGGCTCTCTCACACACGCTCCGGCACGGGGGGAGAGGTTTTTTATAGTCCTCCAGGCAGATCGGGGTGTACATGCTGCACAGGAAGAACTTCAGGTCCGGCGAACACTGGATCTCAACCAGAGGCCAGAACTGGTGCACCTCCAGTCCAGCCTCGTCCTGCGTGTCGTGGTTAAACTGGTTGGGCATGTAAGTGTAGTTGTAGCCGATCCCCTTACACAGGGGTACGGCTATCTCCTGGCAGGTGATCTCCTTGGCCGTGGTGCAGCTGGATCGGGGCAGGAGAGCGAGTGAAAGGAGCAGGTAAATCCCAAACAGGTCCATCCCTCCGGCGCGTCGTGTCCCCCTCTTCTGCTCTGGTACCAACAGCAATAAATCCTCTCAGCCGTCTGCTTTTGCGTCCGGTCCGGTTAGATGTTGCGCAGCGAGCCCATCTCGCTTCTCTCGGGATCTTGCACGGAGTTGCAAGCAATGTGCAAGCCGTGTTTACTTTCAGCCGAGGAGGAGGAGGAGGAGGAGGAGGAGAAGGAGGAGAGAAAACAGCCTTCAAGGCGGCGGGCAGCAGTCAAGATGGCTGAGAGGAGAATCCACCTTCTTCTGGAAACAGCTTGCAGTATCCTCAGACAGTCTGTTGTCACAAAACTCAAAACTACTCGCTACAAACGGGAAAATGTGGGCCTTGTTTCTTTCTCCAAAAATACACAGCGACTACATTCAGTCGGCTCGTCCCACCTTAGTCCCGGTTCCCATACAAATCAACGGCTGGGAGACGAAGTGGTGCGGATATATACCAGTCTGGCAGGCTACACCCCCCCGGAGCCGCTCCTCCAATCACAGAGCGGCAGGGGCGGTGCTTTCCCGCAGTCAATCAAGATTTCCACCTAAATATGTGTTTTTACAGTTTATGATGATACTAGTTTTGCCAGTGTCGGTGGCACCGGGATGCAGGATGCTGATGTGGGTGATGTGTTGGAGCATAATCTGACCTCCAGCTGATGATGACCACAAATCAAACTACCACATATTGACACAAAATAACTACTATTATGCCCAGAGCCATGGCTGGTCTAAAATAATCTATAATAACCCTGTAATGAATTCCCCCAAACCTATTTCAAATAGCAAAACTGTCATTTAAACATTATAATCATACTAATATGAAGTCATTATAAAGACGACGCGCTGGTAGTTAGTAGGAATAATAACTTTCATAATAATGAAAAACAATAATTTTCATAATCTCGCTCAGTGGCTGAACTGTCCGCTCACCGTCTGGTAACTTCCTTTAACACACATGCGCACCGGGTAGAGCGAGGGATGCGTCCAGCTCCAGATGACTGTTTCCCTTGTGTGTGTGTGTGTGTGTGTGTGTGTGTGAGTGTGAGAGAGAGAGAGAGACAGAGAGGCCAGTTTGGTAAATTGGCTAATTTGCGCATGATAAGACTACCCAGGGAGCTGTCTGTCCTTGTGAAAAAGCAGTTTTATTTTTTAAATGAGGTGCTAATGTTTCGTTTAACGCTTGCATAGAGCTCCGCGGGAGGCGTAATTGCGCGAGGCAAGGACCAAGCAGCACAGCGCAGCGAGCCGGTGGCAGAGCGCTCATATCAGTTTTAACATGCTTACAGAGTGTGTCTGGCGATCTCGGTAGCTGACAGTAATCTTATTGTAGTAAATGGTATCTTTTATGTCTGATATTATCCTATAACCTCTGTATCATGTACCTTTATTAACCTCATGGCATTCTTATCTCCTGTGCTTTAACTATAGTACTAATACAGTATGGCTTCAGGTGCTTAAAATAACTGTGTGGCACTCAGCAGTAAATTTATACAGACTTGGTGATACTTTATGGATGTGTGTATACTCCTGCAGTGGTGGAAAATAACTAAGTACATTTACTCAGGTACTGTACTTAAGTGCACTTGTGAGGTACTTGTACTTAACTTGAATTCCTCCATTTTCTTGGGACTTTATACTTCCCCTCCATTATATTTCAGAAGGAAATATTGTACTTTTTATTCCACCATATTTACAGCTGTAGTTACTTAACAGATTCAATTTCACATGCAAAAAAACATGATTATTGATTGACATGAATGACATGAATATTGATGCATTGCTACACGTTAAACTGCCCAAAAGTATATAAGGTAGTTCCACTTAAATTCACCTCCACCAGCTATGAAATTAAAATACATCTTACTTATTAATTCATCAGTAATGGAAATCTAATAATAAAATGTACATGAAAATATAACTCCGGGGCCATTCTGCTGCATAATGAGCACTTTTACTGTGGATACTTTAAGTACATGTTTCTGATACTCCCCTCCTTTTACTCAAGTAAGATTTTGCACGCAGGACTTTTATTTGTAATGGAGTATTTTTATAGTGTGGTGTTTCTACTTTTACTTTAGCAAATGATCAGAATACTTCTTCCACCACTCAATATTTTTCTAGTGTCCCTCTGAAATATATTACACAAATGCTGAAGTGCTTTGAGCATAACTTTAACTATTGAAATTTGCTGTAAAGGCTAAAATCTTTTTCAAAAATCTTCTAAAAACAGTCTTGAAATATTGCACAAACGATAATAAGTAATGTTCATTATTTTACCCACTACATACTGGTAAATTGGACATAATAATCTTTGTCTGTGATGTTAAAAAAGTTGTTTTTACAGACCTAAAACACTCAATAAACTCCTAAAGTATGTATACTTTTGATAATGATAATAGTAGCTGTTGGGATGCAAAATCATAGACCTTCTGGTAAAACGAGGCCAGCCATGTGATCAGCACATCTGTTCGAAACTCGATATTCATTTCACCAGCAAGAGGGTTGTGTTTTTGAATAGACATTTTGTCCTCTACTGTGCGCTCACTTGTACGCACACGCACACAGTTCCTGCAGTGTTTGGGTGCTAGAATGGTAAGGTGTGGTCTTAACAGTGTTTAAAAAAGCATCATCCTCCACGTTTCCCATCCATGCATAATGCAACATTGTGTGCAGGGGCCCGCCGGGGTGTGGCGGTGCTGGAGTTTAAGTTTAGTGGTATTGTGTTTGGAGTGGAGCCAGGGCTTTATCGTGTGAGGCGGCTTTTTTACAGCCTTGACCCACTGAACGGATAAAATGAGCAGAGCATCAGGGAGAGCACAGATTGATTAAGTGACTCGCCGGTTCTGTTAATGGCTGTTTGCTTTTGATTAGGAAACAAGAGTTTGGCTAGCCAGTGCCGTGGAGTTGTGCGAGTGTATGTTTGTGCACACAACGTGATGTTTTCTCAATAATACACCCCTGGTATTTGAGATGTGTGAAAAAGGACACACGATAAAAAAGGGAGTGAGGGTAAGGTGCTGGTCACAGTGTGGGAGAGTGATGGAGGAAGCAGAGGGAGGATAGGCGAGGGCAAGAGAGGCCATTCAGTCTGTTCTGTGCAGAGATAATGATTTACTCTGAGGAAATCCACTCATCTCCTGTTTGCAACGCCGAGCGGCTCGCTGTGAGAAAATATCTCCCCAGACCAAAGCCTTAAAGAAACACTCTGTGACCAATGAATATAATCCAGAATCGCATCAAGATCCAAAGTTAATGTGTTCAGTTTAAAGCCCCATTCGGTCTGTCAGAATCAAGTGCTGCCGCCGAAGAAAGGAAGCCCATCAAGTGTGACTGCTTGCCAGATCCTGGACTTACCTCTGAGATGGCGATATGTTAATGCAACTTTATCTTGTAAAGGAAACCTTCGAGGAGATTTAGCCAATCTGCTGGACACAATTCCAAGAGCCTCGGTGGCATTTAGCGGGCTCGCGCTAACCCGGGGCTGCTTGTTAAGACTTCATTAGCTGTGTTTGCTCAGGCCTCTTCTCTCCAAAGGAGGTGGAGGAGGGCTCCCCAGGCTCCAGCCTCAGCCCCACTATAGACACTCCATATGGGGCTTGTTTGCTCACGGCTGGCCTGGTAATCACTTTCAGGTGGAGCTGGAGGAAACAGAGCAAGGCTGAAGGGATTTTGGGGTGAGCTCGAGAGCTGGAAACCTCCCCCCCTCCTAGCCCCAGCCCCCACCGGCAAAGTCCTTTTCCACCAGGGTACTCCTGAGGTGACAGAGCATGGAGCGTGTACCCTGTGAATTAGCTCACCTAGGTCCCATTACCTTAACAAACACAGCCAGCCCCTCCAATCAGCCTACTGCTGGGAGGACAGGCAGCCCCTGTAAATCCTTCTTTACAGCCACTGCCCCTCTCTGTGAGACCAGGACAGACTTCTGTGTGTGTGTGTGTGTGTGTGTGTGTGTGTGTGTGTGTGTTTGCATGTAGAGTAAAAACTATAAACTAAGTGAGAGAATCAAGTCTTGTCTTGAAGCAGCGCAAGGCAGCTTTCATGATAGCAAGAGGTAGCGAAATCGGACTTCACTACCCAGAGGTCATAGGACTTGACATCAGTAAACTGCACACACTGCACTCATGTTTACACACCCTACCAGCTTGTGATGCTTCATACTAACAGACACAAAAGGGATAAAAGAGGCAAAAGAGTAAAAAGTATCCACAACCGACACCAGAATTCATCTGGGCAAGTAGAAAAATAATCTTCCAAATCTAAACCTGTTTATAAAAGGTGTATAACTTGTAACTAGTGGCTTCTGGAAATAGTTAATAAACCATTTACTACTGGTCTAGAGATCATTTATAAGCCATTAATAACAACAACAATTTTTGGGTTGCCAGGTTGTGAAAAATTCCTGTGAGAGATTGGGCTGATTGTGACCACTCCATGTGTTAACATGTACAAACTGCACACTCAATGAATTAAAAACCCATCATTAATGGCACATTTTCATTTATAGCTGCAGACCAACAAACCCATGAGAATTTATTGATAGATTACCAACATTTTGTCAGTGTCCAAAGCAAGCCATGCTCCAGATTTGGTGATTTTGAATTTTTCAGGGAAAAAGAATGAAGGATTAAATGTTCAGAAAATTTACTACTTACTACTACTACTACTTACTAAACCATTAAAAACCCCATTGGATCATATATAAAATGTAGGGGTGTAACGATACACAAAAATCACGGTTCGGTACGTATCCCGGTTTTGTATTCAGGGATTGGTATGTTTTCGGCACAGCGGGGGAAAAGAAGCACAAAACAAATGTTTCTTTTTTTCCAATTTTTTATTAAACAGTAGTTTACTGAACAAACTATGGCTTTGCCTTTCTTAAATAAATTTTAAAAAGTCTGTCAATACTGCTGCAACCGATCAAAATAAGTATTCTCTCAAATAAAACACACTAAAAAAAACCCAGCACGCGCAGTGGTTAAAACGTTCGTTCGAGGCACGCATGTGTATCGAACGAATGTTTTAACCACTGCACGTCCCGAAAATGTTCGGTACGAATACGCGTACCCTTACACCCCTAATAACATGCATTGTCACAAGGCTGAAAACATGGCTGTTTTTCTTAGCTAATGAAAATTTGCTTCTTGGAGATACACGGGTTTCACAGGACAGTGACAATATCAAATAGAAAGGTTAAACACTAGCCAAAGGGATTTTTGACAACCTGGCAACCCAAAAGTTGTTAGCATTGATAGCTTATTACTGATCTATAAAACATTAGTAAAGAATTTATTAACCAATAATATAGAAATGAGTTACAATATATTCTTTTTACAGGGAGCCATATTAGAAAGTGGTACCCAAACATCCATTCACCTCCATTGTATTGGGTGGCGACAGAAATCTCACAGATGGATGGATGTCTCCAAATCTGGGAAAATCAAAACCATTGGCATGCTAGATACCAGTAAATGTAAGCAAGGGAATATAGGATATATCTTCATTATATATATGTCTCTATTTTTTATTTTTTTTATTTGGGTGAACCAAGCCTTTAGTGCTAATAAAAAACATTGCATTGTTCATATAAATGCAATGCTTGGTGCAGCTTTAATCCTGTGAGAATATTTAGTTTAAAACTGGCCACTGTTCTTTTCACATAAACAGAGAAACTGAATATAAGTTGCTAAGCAGCAGTGTTACATAATGTCACAAACATCTGTAGGGTGGGTTACAACTAAGATCTTGAGAAAAGCAGATGCACTTTTTCACTTACACAACTAATTACAAAACAACATTGCCTCCATGAGGCGAATCTGTACCATTCTCCTGCAGCCAAAGAACTGACTGTTGTTGGCTGCCATCCCTGAGCCAAGTGTGTGTGTATGTGTGTGTGTGCGCGTGTTCTCGTGTGATTGTTTGGAGTTTTCAGCCATCCACTGCCACAAGAATCTGGCCAGCCAGCAGAGGTCTGCTTTTGGCTGCTATGACGCCTGCTACTTGACACTCCCGTCAGATTTATCTCCCCTCTTGTAAAACAGCATGCAACTTGTTCTCTCTGTCCAGAAAGGTAAGCGAGCCCACAGAGATCTCTCCTACTCAGGAAACACACACACACACACACACACACACACACACACACACACACACACACACACACACACACACACACACACACACTAGGCCATATAATAGCAGGACCTGATTTTTTTAACCCCTGTATGTAACCGGAGACGAGGCCTGCGTGCCTGGAACAACACATGGACGGCACTTAAGCAGGTAGACTTGCCATCTGGTTCCAACACATGGGGTGGAACACTTGTCTTTGGATCCTGAAGGTGGTAATTTCATTTTTTTGCTCTGCTGCCTGTCGTTGTTGTAGCATACAGCGGTGGGATACTGTGGAAAGGGTCGACACAGTTGCTTCAGTGCTGATTCTGACCAGACTGCAGCTCGGGGTCACAGGGGTCACAAGGTGTTTGCATTCATTTCTACAGGGAGGGGAGACAAAGCGAGCCCGGCTAATTAACTCATCTCATTACTATTCATGCAGTCTTTGAATACATCCTATTCCACCTCTACCTGTGCTCCTTTAACCTACTGTCACTTCATGTCTACTGCTGTGAGCTAAAAATCCCTTGTTTAGATCTTGCATTGTCAGCTAGAACTCACGTAGTAATACTGCTTTTTAAACACTGTGATGGAAGTATTAGTATGCAGCTTTCCTGAGCTCATAATCTACAGGTTTCACGAACATTTGCCTTTTTTTTTTTGGAGATTTTATTCTAGTCTGGTGCAAGGTCTAGTGTAATACTGAGCGGCGTCTCTATCTTTGATTCACAAGGAGCTGGTGTTGCTATGATTCAAATATAGGAGTTGTTATGCATTTCATCCATAATGTAGTTGAGACAAAATGGATGCCGTTGTGTCCTCTAATACCTATATAAAACGGACCAATCTTTTTTTTTGCTACTAGTTCTGTAGCACGCCCACACACTAAATCAGCCTTCTACACTTAGCCTAACACATGAAGAAACCGTCGTGTGCAGATGAACAGGCAGCTAGCCTGGTTAGCAAGCAGGTTACCCTTGAAGTAGATCCCTATGCAGTTATGCAGTAATCTCGTGATGCTGACAACAGGTGCTGGTTTCACAAGATATGTGTAAGACTAGTCTACTGTCTAGTTAAGACAGACTTAGTTTTGACCTTGGACCAGTCTAATGTTTAATTTTAGTTAGACTGAGTTGTGTTTTCATTGTAACAATCAGTTTTAGTTTGTGGTTTGCTAACAATGCTGCAGAGCAAGCAATGAGATGGTAGTTTGTTTGTTTTTTAGAGACAGTTGCAGTAACCGCTTAAAATGTTTTTAATTGCCTCACTCATCACCAAAGTAAAATGTCCATATGAATGTTAAAAGCTTCGACATGGTTCAAGGGTTTCTGTAGGAGTGAACGCAGTTTGAAGCTGTAGCTCATTCGGTCTAGAGTGTCAAACAGTGTTGACATTTTGGGGAAGATTAATACCCCTCCCATGTCTGTTAAATACAAAGCTACAGCGAGCAAGCAATTAGCTTAGCTTAGCATCAAGACTGGAACTGACCGACTGACTCACTTTATAACTGTATTTTAGATATAAAGGCCTGGATGTCACAGAACTTTTTACAGCTCAACCAGGATAAAACCGAAGTACTGATCATTGGTTCAAAGGCTCAGAGAGAGAAACTGGCCTCCAAGCTAAATATACGAGGACTGAACCCAAGCCAAGAAGCAAGAAATCTAGCAGTGATTTTTGACTCAGATTTTAATTTCAAGGCTCATGTGCAGAGTGTGACCAAAACAGCATTTTTTCATTTGAAGAACATTTCCAAAGTGAGGCCATTTCTCTCTCTCAGCAACACAGAGAGACTTTTATAGCTAGCAGGTTAGACTATTGTAATGCTCTCCTCTCTGTTCTGCCCAAGAATACAATCAATCAGCTACAATTCATTCAGAACTCTGCTGCACGAGTGCTGACTAAGACCAAAAGGAGAGCACACATTACACCTATTTTAAAGTCTTTACACTGGTTACCTGTTAGTTTTCATATTGATTTTAAAATTCTCTTACTAGTTTATAAGGCACTGCATGACCTGGCACCAGGCTACCTCTCAGAAATGCTTCTGGTTTATGAGCCGGGAAGGCCCCTCAGATCCACCGGTTCTTCTCTTTTAGCTGTTCCACAAAGCAGAACACAAACATTTGGTGATGCTGCTTTCAGTCGTTACGCTCCGAGCCGCTGGAACAGCCTTCCAGAGGATCTGAGAGGAGCTGAAAATACTGAGATTTTTAAACGTAAACTAAAAACCCATCTATTTAGTCTGGCTTTTATGTAGTGTTTTATTATTTATGATTATTTTACTTATACTTATTTTTTAAATTCTATTTCTATTCTATCAACAATTTATTGCTGATTATTGCTGTTTATTTCATTCTATTTTATTTTTAACATTTTACTATTTTATTATAATATATTTATTTTGTGTAGTATTCTTTTCTGTTATTTGCTTGTATTATCTTTTATGCTTTTCTGGTTGTTTTGGTGTTCATTAGTCTCTAATGTCCATTTTTAACTTCCTACATTTTGTCAATCACTTGTAAAACACTTTGAATTGCATTTGATTTGTTTGAAAGGTGCTATATAAATACATTTTGATTGATTGAATCGTGGGAGACAGCTAGCCTGGCTCTGTGCAAAGATTAAAAAGAATCTGCCAGTTTTACAGGGCACATAACAGACCTATAAAAGGACAAATTGCCAATTTTGAAATTTTATTTTTGTATGGATTAAACAAATAAGATATAACGTGTACCCCGTAAAAACCAGCAGATTTCTTTACCTTTGACCAGAGCCAGGCTAGCTATTTCCCTCTGCTTCTAAGCTATGCTAATCGGCTGCTGTATGTAGCTTTAAATTTAATGGACAGCTATAAGAGTAGCATTGATCTTCTCATCTAACTTTTGACAAGAAAGTGAAATTTCCCAAAATTTCAATCTATTTCTTTAACTTGACCAGAATTAATGGTAAATTAGTCCTGAATAGTCTGAGACTGTCAAGACATCTTTGTGCTACAGAAAAACTTAGATGTCTATCAGAAGTGTATCTGTGACAGATATCACAGTGAAAGCAGGCCTAGAACATGACCCCAGAGACTCCAGAAGTGTCAGTGGAAGCGTGTACTATATATCCTTCCTGTTTTCCTTCCTCACTTACCCTCTCTTTAGCACCAGCTCCCTCCCTCCGTCTCCGTGTGTGGCGTTCTGTGAAACAGATGGCGAGGGCAAGGATGACCGCCAGACAGAAGGAGGGAGAGAGCGAGAGGCAGAAAACGACAAGGTAGGGAAGTGGGAAACCATATCCAGAGGGTGAGAGACAGAGAAACAGAGAGGTAGCAGATGTGTTAAACACAAACGACCTTGTGGAGTTTGCGTCTCGTACTTGGCGGGCTCCGATCAAACCCCCAATCGCTCTCACTGTGCACATCAGAGGCTGAGCGACGTCCCTGGTGAGCTACCCTGGCATCCTATACTGCTCATTAGCAGTCCGAATAAGACATGTTTATTTATGTAAACACGGGCATTATTTACAGTATTAATCTAGCCTTCACACTGGGTTTACATAGACTACTGTCTGAAAGACTTGATTTGGGGAGCAGTTCCAGGCGTACAGAATATCATTTGAAGCTCTTTGGCAAACATCTGTGACGAGCTGGGGACATAAAGAGACTCTTAGGTGGGTGGTGTTTGTGTAAATGTGTGTGTGTTTAAGGGAAAACTCAAGCTCCCCAAGGCCAGATAGTGAGACACAGACACTGGGCCAGGCATTGCCTTACACTGTAATGTCATGAGTACACTGAATATTAGAGGCAAGTCAGCATCAAGAAGAAAAGAGTGGAGGCTTTTCTTCTAGACTTTTACTTTTGTGCACCATGTGAAGAAATGTAGCAAACATGTCAAGGGAAATAGAATGAATGTGGACTATAGACTCTGGAGGTCAAATTAACACCTGCATGTCTACATTGATGCTTGTGTAATTTGTAGATTATAGGTATTTTCTCTTATGGGCCTTAACTGAAGAATGGAGCCACTGGACTCCCATGGTAGTCCTCCCCAGCAAAATGCAACATGTCTGTGTAGCATATAGATAAAGATCCATCCTGCCAATGTCATTGTTAGTTGACAGAGGCTGCAGAAGCAGTTGCTAGGAGCAGGTAACTTAACATTTTCCCCATCGAAACAATGTGTCGATCTTAGAGTTGTTATTTCTGTAAGTCGATTTGCAACAGCTTGTACAACTGCGTCGACCTCATCTCATGGTTGCTGCCATTTTTCTGTTGCTATATTGCCATGAATGTAGCTAGGTACCTTGTTGGCTTGGTAAGAAGATGGTGTCCCATTCTTAATCTCACCAACTAAACTAAACTGACTGGTCAATTGTGTCTCTAAGTGAAGGGAACAGCTGTCAGTGGGTGCAACACCAAACCTGAGCAAATCAGAGGTGTGGAGCCAGGCTAGGAGAAGACCATCGTAGCCAAAGAGTCAAAGAAAAGGCAGCTCTATACCACCAAACTGTGTAATATAGAGTCATTTGTGATGTAGCTTCATGAATCCCATATTATGATAACCTTCGTCCTCTCTGTCCTTGTCCTTCTGGCATTTTGATTACCTCTCACCACAGGGAATGCACCCACACAATTAATGTTGTGTTGTTTCTACCTGATTTAATGGTTGTACCTTTCCACTCCTGATCTAACTGTGCAATGTGCAACAACACCGAGAGATAAAAGCTTACTCCTGACACTCTCTCCCACCTCTAACATTATGGGGGCCTCCACTCCAGCAAATGTTAATTGGATCAATTGAAATAATCTAGTTGCTGAAATGAGGTTAGCAGGCTTGACTGAGCTCCTTTGAGGGAACTTTGTTTTATTTTCACTGATTGCATCAGGCAGGTAAGGCGCAGCGTAATAATGCCTCGACTCTGCTGGTGGTGATGTTATCTCCCCTCATATAGACTGAGGACGTCTTTATCAGCCAATGACACCATTAAGATTGGCATCTCCAGACAATGCAAGCGTGTTTAGTGGGCTGCTACACTAATTGTGCAATCAGGGAGGACAAACATGGGGGTTGTGACTGCATTCTTTTACACTTATGATGGTATTGTCTCACAGCTTGGTTTGTGTGACCTGCTAGTTAGCATTTCCTGCTATTTTAGCTAATGACTACGTGTTGTTAATCTGTGTCATTTATTGCAGAGTCTTATATTTGACATAAGACATAACAACCATTGCCCAAGTCAACATGGCATGATCTGATATTGTCATACAACTAAGCATATATGGAAAAAGTCTGGTATAACACTTCAGATTAAGTTAAGGGGCAGTTACAGGCCATGTAGTCAACTGGGATGCAAAATTACAGCTGCATGAAAACTGTAATAGATTCCCTCTGCAAATTGCAAAAGGAAAATGTGAGAAAGTAGCTCTGGATGAGTCTGAGTACTTTTTAACGTGCCGTGAAAGACATATAAAGGTGAATGGAGCAGCAGAGGTTGAGGAGAGGGGGCAGTGAAGTGGAAGGGAGAGCCTCCCCTGAGCTATGCTTTATGATGTCTGATTGACAGGCTACACGCTAAGCTCACCTGAGCCTCTGACCTCCTGTTTTTCATCTCTCTGTCGCTCGTCTCCCTCCCTCTCTTCTTTTTTTCTATTTTTCTGAGAGGGTCGAAACTTGAGGAGGGCCACTTCTAGGGTGGAATGGCTTCAGGCTGTGACCTGCTCTAAGGGGGGGCGGGGGGTCACTGGGAAACAAAGGCCATTCAGGTAAACCTGGTCTGAGACAGACAGGCTCCCAGTGCAGATAACACTGAGGCAAATGTACTAGCGTTTGCACAATCAACGCCACCAGACTCAGTCGCAGTGAGTGCTCAAGGTGGGTGAGGTATGTGTGTGTGTGTGTGTGTGTGTGTGGGTTGTTTCAATCAGTGAAAGAAAAGGGAAAACAGACTGACAGGTGAGTAAATACAATGCTCTGAAAGCTGAACATTCCTGAAATGACTACGCCAGTGTTGAAAATATTCCGTACAAAAGTAGTAATCCTCTTTATGGAGGCTAATCTTGGGCAAATTCAGAACTTACAAACCACATAAGAGGACTTGAAAAGCTCTCCCCACACTCGCTCACTCCAAACTGCATTTGTAGACCACACAACTCTTTGCGCAGAATCAATATGCTTTGTGTTTGATTAGTACCTCTTCAGCAAAACGCTGCAGACGGAATGTTGATGAGTGACTGAGATGTCCACGTTAATTGCAGCAGGAACATCACAACCTTCCAACCTAATGTTATCTACCTAACTGGCCCAATCTTGTTCAAGGACTGAATAGCTACAGCAGATAGAGTCATATTTACAGTGCTGAAGTTAGCGGTTAGCACTGCTGTGTCACAACAAGATGGTCCTGGGTTCCAATGCCAACAGGGCCAACTGAGGCATTTGGGTCTTCAGTTAGCATGTTCTCCCTGTATTTGTGTGTTTTTTTATTGGATTTTGTGGTTTCTTCCCACCTCGACCTACCAGCATGGTAGCTTCAACACTATCTGGATGGAAATGAAGCATCACAACCTCCTAAACGCAGATTACATTTAGATTATAAAATATAAACAGATTATATTTAGTTCCTTAACCATCAACTGGATTATGTGACAACAAGTGGATACTAATTTCACCTGGCTGTCAGGCTAAATAAATCTTAGGTCACAAATTACAACTTTGGGGAAGGTTGGGGTAGAAATCAAATGTGTGTCTGTCTGGAAAATATTAAGCTACAGTCAGCCCCCAGTGAGCTTAGTTTAGCATGAAGACTGGAAACTGGAGAAATGGCTAACCTGGCAAAGGTAACAATATTTTGTTTGTTTAATCCCTACAAAAACCAGAGTGTAAAAAACTCACGTTGTGGTTTTATAAAGGGTTATATGCTGGAGCATTTCTTGGCTGAGGACAGTGACTGGAGTTTTGTCAACAGTGTTTTTTACACTTTTGTTTTTATATGGATTAAACTTATCAATTAGTGAGCTTTAGAGGTGCTGGTACCTTTAAACAGAGCCAGACTAGCTGATCCCTCATGTTCCCAGTCTTTATGCTAAGCTAAGATAGCCAGCTGCTTGCTGTTGCTTCATATTTAGCATACAGACATGAGAGTGGTTTCAATCTACTCATCTAACCTTAGGCAAGAAAGTTAAAAAAGTTTAACACTTTTTTGTAAATAAATGTATCCACCCACCTACTCCAACTTCCACTCCTTCACTTGTTGATGTCAGAATGTTGCTTGTTTGCAGTCACATCTCATCCATGTTCTCCCATTTTCTCTCATACTCAGGTAGATCAGAAAGTCTTTAAGTTGCCCAGAGGTATGAACATGAGTCTATATGTGCTTCTGTCTGTCTGTGTCAGTCATGTGATGGACCGGAAGCCCATCCAGGATGTTTCCCACAATGAACAGTAAACCACTAGGAATGAAATGGAAACTGTAATCAATTAATCCTACTCATCAAATGGGAAGCTTCAGTATCTTCCGGGTCAGTCAGTGTTACTAATCAGTACCTAGGGAGAAAACTTTGAATGGAGACACTATATAGATTATTTCTCCTCTAATCTATCCAGCAAAACTGAAACAGCGAAAGGAAATTGCTACTACTGGAAAATAGCTGCTGCGTGTGTGTGTGTGTGTGTGTGTGTGTGTGTGTGTGTGTCAGCATATAAAATGTGAGAGGACTCTAGAAAGGTCTCTCCATCATTTGTGCCCACAGATCCTGTGTTGGCTTCGAGCAATAACACTCAGCTCCCACGTGGACGGGACTCTAGAGCCCCCTGTCCCATCTCAAAGGTTCTTTAAAGTGTCACCGTGGAACATTAGCATAGACTGGGCTGCTCACCCCGGGCTGCCTCCATATTTTAGCCTTCCCACAAAGCCACAGTGATGAAATGTTATCTGTAGCCAAAGCTGTAGGTTTGAATCTGCGCCTGACTCTCCCTCTCCTCTCCCCTCCCCCGTCATCCATCTTTTTCCGTCTCCCTCCTCCTCATTTCTCCAAGCAGGTTTCACTCTTGTGCTTGTCATTCTTCTGCCTTTTGTATCTGTGGGCCTTTTTGCTATTGAATGCTGCTTTCTCTCCCACCCCCACCACCACCCCACCCCCACCTCTCTCCTCTCCTTCTCCCATCTCCTCGCCTGCTCTCCCTCACTCACTCATTCACTCTAGGGCCTAATTATGAGATAGCTTCGAATAAATACATGTATTTTTTCTCCTGCAAGGGGGGAAAAAACCTTGTGCTCCACTTTTTTTTTTGACAGTAGGTTGAATTCTAGACTCAAGGAGGTTTTATTCAGTGAGGTCCCTCTGCAGATCGAAGTGGTCACTGGGATGGGAGATTTCCTGGGTGCAGTAATTGTGTCTCATTAATTCTTACTGTAATGCCGGGTAGCTAAACAGGCTACACAATTAGGGGGCTGAGCCCTGAATAGGCTGGCTAATCAGGGGACAAAAGCTGCGGCTCAGAGGCCATTAGGCCTGGAGGAAGTGTTTCCATTGTGAGGAGTGGTCTGTGATGCCTTCATCTTCCTCCACTTCTAAACCTTTACTGCTCAATTCATAGCAATGTGCCTGGAATACCTTCAGCTTTTAGCAAAAACAAACGTTGCATCCTGCTTGGGATAATGCAAGATCAGCAGTGGCTTTCCTGACCGTTACTAAACCAAACTTTCAATTATTTTTTCCTACACCTTGTTGGGGCTTCTGGATTGTTTATGGGTGTGTAGAAACCATAAGTAGCCAGTTAGGATGCAGACAAAGTGCTAAAATGCCTCTTTTTTTATGAGAATATCCTGACTGGCTGCTTTCAGAGACGTCAAGTACACCCAGAGACACTTTCTCCCCCGTCATCCCTCATCCACCTCCACTTCCTCCTCCTCCTCCTCCTGTTCGGTATGTGCCCCGGCAGCCCACACACTCCTCCAAACTGTCGACTCAGGAGTCTGCGAGACCTTTCTGCCATCTGGGAAGGGTGGCGGAAGCAAGAGAATAGAAGATCCTAACATTATCTATCCCCTTTCCTTCTTCCTTCGCCTCTCTCCCCCTCTCCCTTCTGCAAGCTTTATCTTCCATCCCTATTAAATCACATCGTCAGGCAGCCTAGACGGATAATAAATGAACTCTCCTGGTCATTAAAATTAAGCATTGAATTATTGACATGCAATTAGCCTGCCTTTTTTTGTGGGGAGACACTGAAAACTTTCTCCCTGCGGCGAGAGGGGAGAAATAATATGACTGCTATAGTCATCAGAACTAAAGAAAAAAACTGGGAAAGTGCGGAAAAGAATTATAACATGCCAGAAAATTCTAACTTGGAAAATCCCATTTATCACATAATAAGAGGACTAAGCCTGGTTCCATCTCATTTAGCTGAGTTTTATTCCCATAAGGAGTGGTGTCTTGAGCTCGTTATCTGCTTCGTTATGGAGAGGCCCCTGCTGCCACCTCTGGATTATACTGTGGATTATGTTAATGGTGCAGAGACACGTGGACACACTAACTAACATTTAGGTGGTCCCTGCTGTATGCTCCTATGTGCTGAACTTGTTTATCTGATTTCATTTAGCATTATGCAGATTCATATTCCATTATTATAACAATTGAAAAGATTGATCTCTAACTCGTAATCCTCTAGCGCTCAAAACACAACAACAACTTGAAGGAAAGAAAAAAAAGTAAACAATATTTTGAGGAGAGGCGCCTACATATTCTCTTTTCACAGTCACTTCCAATTACAGTGACAATTGCCTTGGTAATTTTATGAATAGCAAGAAACACTTACTGTGCTTGTTAGTCAAAATACACATTCTGCCTCCTTTTCATAGCAGCAGAGCAGGAGTTTGACAAGCTGTTTACGCTAAGCCTGAGTAAATCAAATTCGGAGTTTGCCTTCCCTCCCCAGTAATCTCATTTTGTTTACCACTAACGCTAAGTACATTAGCATCTGCAAGGCCTGTCTGTATTTACTCTATTTACCCCTACTGTACTGGCTCTAAGCCAAACAGAGACTAATGTTGCGAAATGAGGGTAACCAGCTGTATATTCATGAACAAGTCGCTCCTAATCTGACACCGAGGCAGGGATCCAGAGCAGGCAGAGCTGCAGCCGAGAGTATAAACTGACAGAAGATGTAGTTTTTGCTTAAATGAATGGAGATATTAAGTGCTTTTAAGCTGCACTATTTTCTTTCCCCCCTCTTGGGTGTTTATATGGGAAAGTGAGGCATGACAGGAAGCAAGCCTCCCTCTCAGGAAACTAAAAGATACACAGTAGGAAGTAATGGTTTGGGTTAGATCATTCCAGAGCAGTTTAGCTACTCAGGGTTTACATAGGAAGTATGGGTAATTTGAACTTTTAAGTAAGGAGGAAGTGACATCAGGGTCAAAGATTGTCAGGTGTCTCCTCTCCTGGCCTTTCAGAGTGAATGGGACCAGTATCAGATCTCACCTGTTGTATGCGTCCTCCTGTTTGTCCACAGTTCCAGGGTCTGACCACAACCCAGGTTCCCATAACCTACAACCTGGCCTCCATGCCTCATTAGGCAGCTGCATCACGGGTGAACACTGGCCTGGGTGTCAAACAGATGCTGCATCTACACAAATGCCTAATGAAAAGCCTAAGTAGACATTATGAGATCTCACTTTCAGTATTCCATCTGTGTCAAACAGTGAATAATATTTGCCCAGCAAAACCAAAACTTGGCAGTTAAAAGGTTTTGTAGACAGGAAAGTGGACAGTATGACGAAAGGAGATCCTGCTCATTCACGACTTTATTTTATCTGAAAGACCAAACCAGAGCATGTTGACAAGCAGATTTAAGATTCATTTTACCAGATTTTGACATCCAAGCTGTCTTCACCTCCACAATGGAACATAAAAGACAGGAAAACATCCAGTGGCCTCCGGCTAAAATACATGGATGGTCATATGGGTCTAAATAGGAAAGCCATGCGCAGATTTATAAGCATAAGCAAATGAAAGTTTTCTACACTCCCTTCATGCAGGAAGACAGCTGGCTGACAAGCTTGATAAAATTCTGACATTTGCATGTCATGCTTCGTCACAATTGTTGCACCACATTACTGCTCTGTGCTAGTTTTCAAAATTTGTGTTTTGCTTCATATGAGCTGTATAATTCTTATTCTTTTAAATATCATCTACCTAAATGTATGTACAGTGTTGATTGGTTTTAATGCATAGTGATGTAATTTTATGTATACTTATGCAATTAATGTTCATCATGTAATGTGTTATGTATTGTATGTCAGGTGTGGACCCCAGGAAGACTAGCTGATTGCTATGGCATCATTCCTTTACTTACACTTTGCAACCCAATTTAAGGAAGCCCAATTTTGAAACACTTTAATTTCAAGGGATGGCAATGTTGGTCTGTCGGTCCACCACTTTGGTCCAGACTTTAATATGTCAACAACTACTGGATCGATTGCCATGAAATTTGGTTCAGGCATTCATGTCTCCATTAGGATGAATAGGTGGTCCCTTAGTTTTTCATATAGCGCCATCATCAGGTCAACATGCAGTACTTTGGTTTATGACCAAATACCTGCAAATCTAATGACAGTCCTCGACATTGGCCTCAGCTGTACTTTGTGTTTAGTGCTAATTAGCTAATGTTAGCATGCTAACACGCTAAAGTAAGATAGTGAACATGGGTAAAATAGGCCAGCATTGTCAGTGTAAGCATGTTAGCATGCTGATTTTAGCATCTAGCTCAAGCCCAAAACACAACAACATTACAGATTACGGAAAGGGAGGGACAGCTCTTCTTGTTTGTGATTGGACCAAACCGCATTCGGTCCAATCACAAACAAGAAGAGTTGTCCCTCCCTTTCCGTAATCTGAAATGTTGTTGTGTTTTGGTCTGGTAAACTCACTTCTTTCTAACTCCTACACCCCCAGATTTTTTTCATTTTCAAACTTGTAGTCTTCAGCCCCAACCAACGCTGACTCGAGTGACATCACTCGAGGCAATTTGTCAGATTTTGCGCAGCTCCCTCTGGAGCCACAAAAGACTTTACACAACTTATTTCACATATGCAGTAGTACTCCCCAACACCTGTAAACAGACTTTGATGTGTAAAATCGGTAGAGTTCTGCTTTTTTTAACTAACAAGATCAGGATAAGTTGATTTCAATAATTGTCTTAACACTGAGAGAAGCCCCCTTACCTTATCACTCCTTGGTGATTGTTTGACTGCCAGTGCAAACAAATGATTCGCAGGAGTGTTAACGAAGTGCTTCATTTGACACTGCAGAACATGACCTATTGTCTTGCTAACGTTGCTGCCCAGTATGAACAGATCACACATTTCACGTTTCTATAGAGAACAGTCAAACGCTCAATTAACACCTGGGCCCAGAGAGTGCCCTGTGTTAATTGAGTGTTAGACTGAGAGTTTCCAAATTGTGCATAACACCTCCTGCACTGCTCTGTTCAGAAGGTTGCTGCAAAAAAAAAATGCTGATTCCAGAGTGCAAACATCATTCCAGCTATTCTAGCCTCCCAATTAAAGGTGGAAAATAGTTTTTTTCCCCATGTTGTTAAAAATAGTTGATCAGCAGTTTCTTCACATTCACAGAAGCCAAAAATCTCCTTCATTCTCAGCAGTAGTGGTTTTACACGAGTTATATTAAAGCAGTGCCTTCTTATGCATTGGTATGTACACATGTTCGTCCAGCTCACATGTTCTCGAGCGATGAAAGCTTGAATAGGATTTCAACACTTCATGGCTGTGCTTGATTTTTTTCCCCATTTTATGAGGATCAAACATCAACCGCCTTGCCAGGCACATTGCTGCAGCGCTGAGAACTTTTAGCGGCAGGAGTATTTTAGTCCTGTGGCAACACAATCTCTATATCCCAATGTAATTATCAGCATAAGACATTCTCCCTCCGTGGAGAAGGCCAAAGTTTCCTGCCATGGTGCGTGGAGATTTGATTTGATTGAAAAGGCTGTGCTGCATGGTACGTCCTGGTGGGCTCCAGGGCTTCTGCAGCTCATGCATTAAGCCTCCATGTCCACATACAATAGTTGTTAAATGCGTGACTATTTTCTCTTTCTTTGAATTGCTGCTGCTGCATAGAATTCTGAGAGGAAGTGGAGAGAAAGTTTCACACAATTGCAGCAAAAGTGTACTGAAAAATGTCCAACACAATTAAATGTGTAATGAATTTTGAAAAGGAAAAACTCTACCATTTATTGTGGAGCTTTCTATTTCTATCCAGCCAGTTGAATCCTCCCAGCCTGGGTTACCTGTGTGTCAGTTGCTGCCTCCTATGACAGCATACTGAGGTATCTCATTGCATGTCCTTGAGGCATTTCCCCTCACCACGTCAGAACACAAATGTGTGTAAAAACAAAACATCTAACCAGGGAGGAATGGTGTCACACTCGAGGTCACTGGAATATCTTCTGGTTCATTGGTCGCTGGGGTCACACACACACACACACACACACACATACACGCACACCAGGAGCTGACATCCCACAAAACAACAACTGACTGCTTATTGATAAATGCTGTAGTGTAACTGTTGCAGCATAACACACACATTAGTTGAATTGTGCAACATGTCTATTTGGATGTGTGATTAATTTTTAAATTCCTTGCTTTCATGTTGCATCTTGATTCTATATGCAAAACCGATTCCAGAGAACACACCGCTGAATACTCTGCTCAGTTGGTTAAAAATTAATAGGAATGTCAATGCCTGAGCATTGTGTTACCTTTTAACCATGCGCTTCGTTAAATATTCAATCTCTGGAAGGCAAATATTACATTCCTTTACCTTTAGTTGTGTCTTGTTGCTTCCCGGCTTCCATCTTTTCTTTCTTTCTCTCTCTTTTTCTTTCTCTCCTGTTGACTCTGATGCCCAGGCGTCCGCTTAATTGGTATTTTTTGTTGAGCTTTTCCGAGTGTGAAACAACAGAGCCTCACACCTCAAATACACTATTTATTCATTATTTTGCACACAGTTGTCTGACCGCAGGAAACCTTATTAGCCAAGCTAATTTAAGGGGTGACCAGCAATCCAATTAGGTCTAATTGGAGGCTGATAGAACAGCCTTCAGAGGTAACCTGCACTGACTCCGGCCACCGCTGCATTCTAACACCCTTGGACGCCTTCCTCCTCCCTGCATGAACATCGCCGCCGCCTTGCCAAAGTCTGGGTCGTGAGTCAAACTTCTGCAATCACGCAATAATGAGATTGTTACATTACACGGCGCAACAATGGAGATCTATTCATGGTGGTGCGGCAGAGCAGAGGGGGCTGTGAGAGGTGGCTGAGGCTAATTCAGCGAGGCCCTCTCACAAAGACTGGGACAATGTCCTGGGTGTAGAGTTGTTGTCTCAGGGTCGAGACCACCCCAGCAAACCTTCACTCACTCACACACAATGGACACTGGTGGCCTCTTGGTCGACACTTTAGAAACAAGACCTACAGAGAGAAATTCACATCATAGAAGGTGCTAAACACATGTCTTAAAAAAGTGGAGCTTCAGTGATTCTGTTTCTTTCGTGTGTCTCTTCAAGAGCTAAAGCTGCTACTTTGCACAAACTAAGCTTCATTTAACATTATTATCAGCATATAAAGTAAAGGCATTATTTGGAAAATCATACCTATTCCCATAATACTCTTCACATGCAAATTATATTTAACATCTCACATTCTTCTAGTTTGCATCTTTTACTGCAAAATAATGATGTGTGCTCATCCCTTAGTGCTTTTTAGGTTCTCTGCATGCATCTTCGTTAGCAAGCGAACCACTTTGAAATTTCGCTGAACTCACTTGCTAACAGTTAAGTGCTGCTGCAACACACTGTTGTTCTAAATAACTCACATGTTAAGTTGCTGCTTTAAAAATGTCTTAAAAAAAGTAAAATGAGCTCAGAACTCAAGTTGACTCAACTCCTTTCTGACACGGTTTAAATAAACGCCAAAGACATTAAACTTGTCATATGATTTACTCATGTTGGATTGGACAACATCGCGTTGTACAGCTGTTCATGATGTTGCATCCACCCCTGCATGTAATTAAATTGATTTGTACCCATTGGAAGGGGGATGAACCCCACTTCCATCTCTTTGTTTCCCTGTTTGCAGAATATCTTTAACAGATTCTTGCACAAAACCTTGAAAAAAAAAAATTATTTGGCCAAATTGCACAGTGCAGGGTGTGTATTCTAGTTCAAAATGTGTACTCAGTTTATCCCCTCAGACCACGCGGAGTTCAAACAGTTTATTGACTTACACTGAAACATAGGACACAACTGGCAGGACACACGCGACGCTGAACAATGAACTGACAAGACAGATAAGGAGCAGACAGGTATAAATGGAAACAGACTAACGAGGGAAATGAACACAGGTGAGTAACAAAGAACAGGTGGAGCAAATCAACAGATAATCCAGACAAGGGGAAAACACTAGGGCAGGAACACAGGAAACCAGAGACGACAAGTCCACATCATGACACTGAGGCAGTTTTCAAAGGGCATCAACTCATCTGTCATATTTGTTCACTGCATTGATGTTTTATCTTAATTAATGTGATTTTTTGTTTAATAAACACATATTTAATTATAGATATAATGGCTAGATTAAATTATGCAATTAATTTCACCACAAGGGCCATTTAGTAGCTGGTGTGGGGCTTTTGATCATATCACATGATATTCCTTAACAGACTGAATTTGCCCAGTTGTCAAATTTTCCTTTTACTGCACACTTTAACGTCTTCTCGTCCATGTCAGCTTAAAAATTGAGATTGAAAAGGTCATTTTTGACCTTGAAGGCGGTAGTCGACAAAATAATCTCAACACAAAGCCTATATAGTAGCTGTTCTAGAGCTTTCAAATGTATTACACGTTCTTCCTCCAGAATTGATGCATCTTTTTAAACTCTATTTTTAAGCCAACATGGACAACAAGTCCTTAAAGTAATCAGTCATTTTGAACATTTACATACAATTCCATGACAACTGGGCAAAAACCATCTGCTGAGGAAGATCGTGTGATATGATAAAAAGCTCTAGAATAGCTACTAAATGGACATTTTGGTGAGAATGTTTTGTCAAATGAAGTTCAATCAGGAAGACTCTTTATGCCTCCATCATTCACATCTC
>LKNJ01002375.1:0-82967 GCA_002120245.1 Maccullochella peelii | reverse complement strand
CGTCATGGGATTGGACAAGGTCCACTGGAGAAACTGTTGGCCTTGTCCCGAGGATTTGGTCCAGGTCGTCAAACCACGGGAATTTTTCTTTCTCTTCTCCCGAGCTTCCACTTTTACGACGGGCATCTCTCACTTTTATGTGCTGTTGTCTCAATTTTTTTTAACTTTCACACGGCACTGTTCAGTCAACTGGTCATCCCCTCTCCTTCAGCCGTTGACTTNACATTTTGAACACTTCAGTGTTTTTGTGAGTTGTTTGTAGGAGCTGACAGATGTAATCATCTGCCCAAATATCAAGAAGGCAACGAACCTCGTTGCTAGTCCAGGTAAGACCTCGGTTCATTCTCTGGCTTGCTGCTACTACTAGTGATAGTTTGTGTGAACTGCCGCATCCCAGAATGCAAAGCGCACCTGGCTACAGGAGCCGTTTAGCTCAAACTTGCGAGTACACAGCGTAGTTGGGTCCCACCACAAACGAACCGCTCCAGAGTTCGTTTGGAACCGGGGGTCTCGGTACGGTTGTTTTGGTCCGCATCCGAGTGCGATTACTGTGTTCACACCTGCCCAAACGAACCGCACTAAATGGGCAAACACACCAGGGTTCGTTTTAATCGAACAAAACAGGTTATGTGTGAAAACGCCCTAACGTTTGAATTTATGAGCGATGTTTGCATGCAACAAAAATGGCAATGTTGCATTTGTATATGATAAAGTGTGACTTGAATATAGTAAAAGTCTACAAAAATCTACAGCTCTTGGTTATTTATTTAGATTGTGGAAGGACACATACTAGTGACATTGACAAGATTTCTATTCAACCTGTACTCACTACAACTGAGCCAGACACTTTATCCTGTTGAGTCAAAAGGCTGAAAGTGGGCCTTCAGTGTGGTGAAAAGGAACACGAACAAGGCCTTGTCTCTAGTGTGTGAGTTCAAACACTGGCTATAGGCAATTACCCCTTCTGATTTCAGCAGCAGACAGTGTTTCAGACACACACTCTCTCTGAAGGTTCAGCAGATTGAATTATACAGGCCTCTAAGGGAATGCCACTATGCCACTGCTTATCTTTTAGCTACACACACACGCACAAACACACCACACAGGGAGGACTCCTTAATCACTGCAATAAGTTGGAGCCTTAAAATGGTGTCTGTCTTGTGTAGGCCTGATGCAGAACATTGCCGATGTTGGTGTGAGGTAGACCACATAAACGTGATGCTCTCCATCAATTAATTAGTTGATGTAATTTCAGCACTGGTGAGAGAGAGAAAGGGGCAGACTCAAATTGACAGAGAGGTGCAATGCAAGTAGCAGTGTTGGGGAACAAGAATTTTTCTCTGGCGCAAACAGTGTCAGCATTTGGAGTTGCTAAGGATTTACCCCCAATATCTGCGGCTTCTCACTCGTGACTCACACACCGCTCTTTCTTCACAGGCTGGGTCTATTATTGTCAGACCGGCTTGCATCTCTGAAGCATGAAATTCACTTGTCAATGTACAGTATATAAATGCCTATATTTATTAATAATTGACTTAAATTTTATATTTAATGATGCATTGAATTTGTTGCTGAATTTGACTGAAGACTGACGGACTAAAGATAAGACACCTTGCTGCATACAACAATTAAAACGAGTTAAGTACAACCGCAAAGTATGTTAACACATCGATCAGAATCAGTATGCTTGAGAAACAAAAAAAAAATGTCAGCAAAACAACTCTAAACAATATTGGAAATGGCCGCTAAAGAACTGTTTAGCACTTGTATCCCTTATACTGGGGCACATGCATGTGATTTTGAGGAATATTAACCCACCTGTATGAGGAAACAAAGAGGCAGAAAACTTTAGCTTGCGTTCAGCTGGACTGCAGGATTTATTCTGCAGCACTTGCCTCTAAGAGGTTTTAAGTTCCTCCCAAGTGCTATGCGCCATCTAGTGACCTATTTGAGTACATTGAAATTGGCATTTGATCATTGTTTATGACACAAGAAAAAAAATTTAATTTTTAAAAATATATATATATATTTATGGGTGGCTATTTTTAAACATATGTAACTTATTATTTTACCAACAAACAGTATTATAATCCCATAATGAACTGTACTATAGTTCTAATGACTTTTTGACATCTTTTTATGTCCTTTTCTATGCATATTTATTATTTATTTATGTCTGGTATATACTTTTTTTTTTTAACCCTATATAACACTGGCAATACATAGGTGTAGCATATTTCTTTTGGTTATAGAACAGTCTACTACAGTATCAATATTTGATAGATAAATGACAACAATGTTTAACCCATAAGTCCACCTATCTGACTGTAGACCACATGGGCTCCGTACACAACAAGAACAGAGTTAGATAGGCTAATGATAACAATGCTGTCATCACGATATGAACACAATACATCTATAGGGCATTCTTATCTCCACTTGATTATAGGCCACCTATGCCTAAAAACGACATTTAAATGTTGATGTTAATGTGCCTTTCCAATTCAGTGCATTGGTTACACTCTGTCTCTCTTCCCACTGGGTATATACGTGCAACACGTGGATGCCAACTGTTTTCACAGAGAAGAAGACAGATTTCTTAATAAATTACATTTGAAATGACTAACCTGAAACATGATGCGGGTTATGCACCAAAATGGCTTGAAACCACTTTGGTGGGATCCATTGGGTTTGGATCAGGTTGCAGAACTCTAGTCTACTGGTCCAGTATTGCTTGATTTGAGCAAGCAGTTATGTGTCAGTGGCGAGACTACCCCACACACATGCATCACACCCTGACATGTTGTCTGGGGAACGTCCTGGCCAGGTCATGACCAGAATGGGAAAAAGTTTTATGTTTTTATAAAAATGCTTGGGGGGCTTTGCTACTCCTAAGCAGAACTGCGAAGGTGCTTCAGTATAACCCTGGCTTTTTCTCCTGTATTGCTGCCAATGGCTAGGACAGACACAAAACACAGTCTGACTACCAATGTGGTTCAGCTTTGGTGAGGCAAAGTGTACTGTAAAATTAATAGCTTATTTTGGTGGGCCATGAAAAATTTAGTGCATTCAGAATTCATTCAACATTAAGTCAGCATTCCTGCCTATTTGTGTTTTTCAGCAGACTTTAACTTTAACTAGCTCTTTAACTTTATAAACTTTAGTAGATTACCAGGCCCAACTACAGTACCGTGAAATCACCCATATCCACCCCCCTACACACACAAACATGCTTCTTTCACTCCACTTCTTTAGCACATAACTCACCCTGTTCTCTGTTCTTCGTTTGCAGGGCCATTTCTGACCACTTTGGTGTCCTTCGTCTGTGTTTCGTGTTATTGGTTTATTTATTAAAAATCATACTTGGGACACAGTAGGTGGTGTTTGTCAGATAAATAAATTAATACATTTAATTAATTAATCAAATTGAATTAATAATTCATTAAATCTAATTAATACAAAATAAAAATTCCCCCTTCCTCTATGGCACCCCTCCTGGCTGGTGATACTTACTTCTTCTACCTAAACCTGGTTACCTGTAGCCAGGGGTGAACAAAACCCACCCTTGGAATTTGCTTACAGCAGTTCCCATACTGTATCTGCTGTTTACTAATTTACCAAAATCCACAAAATAACCAGAGAGGGGAAAAAAAACAATACTATAAGATAGTCCAACAGTTCTGTAATTATGTTTGCCTTTGTGAAACACCCCTAGTTTGAAATATGTCAAAAGCATAACAGCAAAATACCTAACTAATAACTTTGACAAACATAAGTGCGTTTACTGGCTGAAACCTTTGCATGGACACCGTGTCCAAACAGTTTAACAGAGTGAATTGCTGTAATGATCTACAGTGGTAGTGGTTTAAATAAGACTGTTGATTCTGGTAACAGCTTTGTTAGTTACATCTTTGGTGTTTTAAACTCACTGTTGACACAAGCCTAGCAAACTGGAATGACAAAGACATTTAGTGTGTGGGCTTCTTATATTTCTTTAACACTCTATTTGTCAAAAAAGCTGCACTAACCAATATTTTTCTATCAACAATGAATCAAATATCTGTGTGTAACGTGGCGTCACTCTGATAACCCCCCCCCGTACACTACCTACGAGTCTCCAAACAAAAGACAGGCATATTTAGCAAGTAGATAATGAATGTAGTGGAGCATTTAGCTGCTGAAGTGGGAGATATTTCCCTCAGGAGTTTTTGGCGACCAAAAGATGAGTGAATATTACACCTAATTCGCCAGCTCCACAGAAACACGACTGTGTCTGCTGGAAGTGTATAGGCATCTGTTTGCCACAACAACTCTATGTGTTGATTATGTCAATATTGTGTTTACAGCTTGTTGTGCTGCCCCCAACTTGCCAAAAAGAGTTTTAAAATTATTAGTAAGTTATATGTACACCACTTCATTATATTATACTATCGATTCATTTTGGTCCCAGTCCAAAGTGTTCATGTAGCGACAGGTCCTCAAGAAACTCCTTGAGAAGTGAAGTGTAGTTTGATGCAATGAACTCTAAGGATGCAGATTTCACTGTCCTGCGGGTCGAGCATTTTTGGTTTGTCTCGCTTTTTATGGATGTCATGTGTCCTGCTGCCTCACTTTTCAACGGCCTCGATTTCAAAGTTAACTATAATAGTTGCAGCGCTTTAATTGGTCACTTGTTTAATGTGTGGTCTAGAGATAAAAAGGTCAGACAGCCTCAAGTGGTGATGCAAGATGACACGTTTAGATCGAAACAACTGAGTGGTGGGAACCTAGGGGGGCTGTCGGACAATAGGTGGGTTAAATACTGTATAGGAATGGACACACACAGTTACAACTCACTGCTTTGACACAACCTCTATTTCTCAATTTATCTTAAGAGGACAGCATTACTATTCAACTGATATGGTCATCCCACAGTATAATGCTCACCGTTTCCCGTGGGTGCCCGAGCTCATGAGCGCCCACAGAATCGGCGTTCATATCAGTGGCAGTTCTTTGCCTTTCTCCACAGAAAATCAACAAATAAAAAACAAAAGAAACCGTTAACCATACTTAACATATATGTAACTCTTGTTTGGAGTTGTATTTTGGAGTTTAGGAGATAGAGAGTGTGCAATCGACAGTAAGTGGGTCACAGTTATACGTAATTGAAACATTACACTGTCTGTGTAAACAGATGCATTGATTAAAACTGAGACAGACGACTGGAAAACGCTGCTGAAACATTTCTGGTGTAAACAGAGGTAAGATAGAGGAATGATGGAGCAATGCGCTGTCAGAGCTTTAAGGGGGGTGGAAGTGTTGGTAGGGTATTCAAGCTAAAAATGGGTATTAAGTTGCTCTTTCAGCACATATTATGTTTAAGTAAATAAGTACAATATACAGGTTTCAGAAATCCAAGGTTTTCTGTATTTTCTTCAGAATTAGCCATTGAGTTTCTTATCCAATTCCTTCCTTTCACTGTCTGAGACAGCGTCAGAAGACTAATACTGTCATGGCAAACACTTTGATGCTCATGTGTAAGTAATGATATAAACAATAAAGGTTTCATTCCACTCAGGTCTGCCATGGCCTTGGTGTTACCAAGTCTCCACAACTGAGTCTCATTAATAACGCTAATGATCTCTCCTGTGTGTTTCCTGCTGTGCTTTTCTCTGTTTCCTGCTATGACAATTCAAAATGGCTGTCACTACATTGCATGATTATTGTTACAAGGCACAGTGGTACCCCCGCATACATGGCTGGAACATGATGAAGTTGGAGATTACTGGGATTTACATTGAGTACCCCACTAATCCTTCATGAATAGGACTTTAGACTGTTTGTTCTAATCATATTAGGACAAAACCTGGCACTTCATTTAATGTACTCTGAGAGAAAACACTTAAACCAGTGCCAGTGATTTTCATATTACTGCATGTTCTGTCTTCTGTTGCTATGTGCATAATGCTCCTTTTTATTTTATCACCTGGTTCATAATCATAAAAGGCTTAACATGACATTCACCACAACCTGCAGGACATCTTGCTGTGCCTCTGAAAATGTTAAGAACTCCTGCCGTCATGGTTCCTCACAGTTTGGGTTAGGGGTTAGAGTGTGTGAGTGCTCTGCAATAAAAGAAATGTAATATCCAGTGTAAAGATTTTTAAAAAGTACAAGAATTATCATGGGGTCAGCAGTGCGTGCAGATGCGGCAGCCTGTAGCTCCTTCAAACTTTGCTACATTTTAGTTTTAATTTGTTATTTTTTCACCTTTATCACTGAAGCACATATTACCTATGGAAGGACGTATTACCTATGACAGAAATAAACTCATCAACGTCGGAAAAGGAAGCGCAGGGATTGGATTATGTGTAGCGGACCTTGAGGTGATCGCTGCCCACAACATCTTCTGACCATACAGCCAGATCAGCCGGACCAAACAGTGTGATTACTTCAGGAATAAGGGAAAGAGAGCCAGGATAAGAGCTAAGCTAACCCAGCTTGGACCTAAATCTATTCCACTACCCAGCCTATTTCTGGCTAATGTCCGGTTGCAGGAAAATAAAAAGGATGAAATACATACCTGCAAACTAGTCGCTTTTCAGCAAAATTCACCGTTTTGAATCAAAATATGTCATTCACATGAATTGTGTAGATCCGAAGAGTTTTTGTTTTTATTGGGGGGGGCTCAAGTGGCCAGTGCAATTTCCCATAGACTGGAGTGAGAACAGACTTTTCAGAAAGCTATTGTCACGTAGAGATCTTCTTCTTAATAAACATCTTTGGTGAGACGTTTCGAGTCGTTTGGCCAATCAAAATCAAGATAACTGCACCGTCGTCTTTTCCTCGGATGTTTAAAGTAACTACAATGGACACTAGTTTTGAGGTAAGCCTCGTTTGCTTTATTAAAAGGCTCAGTCATTTCCTAAAACAGCTGGCCACTGTAGTTTTTAGCAAACATTACCCAATAGTTCATTTTTTGGGGACTATTTTCAGCTGTGGATTAATCCACATTTGGTGTTGTAGGGAGTTTTCATGATTTAATTTGAGCAATCTGCAGTGTTTTTATTGGGGGGTCTGTTAAGGCCCATTATGATTTAGGATTTTACATTGCTACTTTAAAACAAGATGTCACACATTCCCATCCTGCTTCTCAACAAAACCACAGAAAAGCTCAGAATTTGCAACTTCAAAATATGACACACCTCAGTTTCACGACAGGAATCTTGAGTTCAGGGATGTGAGATTAAACAAAAGTCTACAAATTTAAATCTCCATGTGTTAAATCTGAGGGTGGAGTGATTTGGGAATTGTCAGGTTGTGAATATCACTTGTCCTCCATAAACTCCCCTGATGTAAGGCATTTAGCAGCTCCCAGATGTGTGTGTGTGTGTGTATGGGTGTGTGCGTGTCACACACTTGTTTAAAAAGAACAAAGCTGACTTTTTTTTCTTCATGATAGTGGTTAGTGTTCTGCTGTTATATGGCCTTTCTACAATATTATACTATACACATTTGTGCCTCACAGAAACTCAGCTCCATTTCAGTTATTGATCTTTTTCTTATCCAGTCACTGTCCAGTCCCTATATTGCAAAATGAGTCAAGCACCTGGCACCTGTTTAAATGTGAGGTAGACATACTTCTGTTGTTTTCCTTCATTATACAGTTTCAGGTGAAAGGATGGAACAATTTTCCAAAGTTGGTGAAAAAGAAATGTACATGTATCATCAGCATTTTCTGTTTTTCTTTATTTCTTTAAATACAGATATATACATATTAGAGACCAAACCCTCTTGCCAGTAGACTAGCGATGGGAATTACAGCTCATTGAAGGGAGCCGGATCTCATGGCACTGTTCCTTCTTCATTCTTTTTTCTAAGGGGGTGGGAGTTACTAGGTTTATCTGCAAAATAATCACTAGGATAATGATATGGTAAGATTTGGATCAAATTCAAACTTAGACATTCATTTGGCATGTGTGGAGTAGGTTTAGCAACACTATATAACTCGTATTGCCAGACCTAATGTCAATGATCTGCATTGTGAACATTACACAAGGTGACACCATTTCTCTCTGCTTGGTCAGTGAATTTTTCCTTCTTTATGAAGTGTGTTATATAAATGAAGTTGCCTTGCCTTGAATAGAATTCACGCAACACTGAATGGCTGCTTCATGTAAAGAGGAGTGGATTCAGGGCAGGCAGTGAAATTTGGGCACAAAGAGAAAAAGAACGTCTCTTACCAAGTATGACTCGGTTCCCTTCTTTTGTACGAAAGAGCCGTTCTGATCGTTCATGAACGTAACATCACTAAGGTAGACATTATTGACTCATAAGCCATGTGGCCCTGGTGCCACAAGGTCTATGGGTCTGTCTAATTAAAACCAACCACACTGAGTACAGAGGACTTAGCAGCAGCAGGACACAACTGTAGTACATTGGTCAGCTGAGCATGTGTTTGTGCACGTGAATGTGTTTGGACCTGACTTTTTCGAGCATCCTTGTGAAGGTGAAAGCTACAGTGGCTACCTAGACAATGATCTTTTTAACTTGCCAAGTGCTTCAGCTGTAGAAATGTAACTATGCCTTAACTATACTATAGTTTCCATATGCAGATACCATCAACTAAATCAACCAGGATTGAAATCTTAAAGGGGAACACATCGGAGTCTGTTTCCAGGTCTTGGGGAATACTACTGCATCTGTGAAAAAAGTTGTATAAAGCCTTTTATGAATCCAGAGAGAGTTTGCGATATCTGATAAATTGCCTCAAGTGATGTCAGACTAAACTGTCAGCGGTCGAGTTGCATTATGGGTAATGTTGGGGCAGCGCTGGCGGTGGCGATGGGCACAGGTGGGCTCAGCCCACTCAAATGTGCGTCTTGCCCACCCAGTTAAAAGTTAAGAACAAACAGATTTTTTTTTGCTCAGCCAATTGAAATACTAATACAGAAAAAACTAGTACCATGTCTAACTTCTGATTGGGTGGGCAGCCTACAGCCCGCCTCCAAAGTCGCCCACCCCCTCTTGTCGTGTTCAGACACACACATCTCTGAAGCAGACCTGTCAGCTACACAGACTGCTGCTAATTGTCGCTGCCGTTGGCTAGTTAGCTCAGTTACCCGTGCAACTAGCGGTCATATTAACGCTAAACCGCAAGGTTGGTGGTTCGAAACCACTCTCCCATGTCTAAATGTAAGATGTTCAGTTTTGAACATCTTGTCGGGCTCCAACAGCAACAGTAACAACACTACACCAAAAGTAGTGTAGCTAGTAGGACATTTGTTTATATATATTTTTTTTTTATATATAACTTTTGCACGTTTTAAGGTATAAACAAACGTCCCACTAGCGACCGTACTGCCCCTAGATTTTAGAACCACTGCTTTATTGACTAATGTAGCTAAGAAACTATATATCTATGATATCGGCTGCATTCTGACATTTTTGCTGGAGAACGTGGCTAAGAGAGAAGGTCAAAACACCTGATATTCCCTAAATGGTTGTACAAAGTGTTTCAATTCAGTCTACTCTCATCAGGCTGCTGGTTTATTTTATTTGTACTACACAAAGTGCAAAGCATTACAGCAGTCAAATAAAAATGTAAAAACAGAATAAAAAGTAAAGTTGCCATTTAACACCACAGGTTTGAGAATTCTCAGCTGCATGTCCAGAGCAATCTTAACATCTTAACATTGCTACGAAAAATTAAATTTCAAATGAAATGTAATGTTTGCAGTAGTCATACAATGCAGTAAAATGAAATGAAATTTAGGCAGTAGTGTTCCAGGCAGAACAGCAGCGACTTCACCACCAGATAGTCTGGGCTTATCCCCGGACCTTGTCAACTCCTTGAAGGATTTTTTTTAAATTTTAGGGTAAATCAATCAGCCCTCCACTGACTCAAATCATAGGGGAGAGGTAGGGAAGCAACTTAGAAAGGCTACTTCACTACCTCCCAACTTCCCTGCTTCAAATTTTTCTTCATAAATTAGAATAAAATAAAATGTAATACTACTTTATTAATCCCCATGGGGAAATTAATCTTCTGCATTTAACCCATCCAACCACAAAAGTTATTCCCCACTGTTTGGCATCGTGCCTCTTTGCCACGTCAATATGAGAGCCATGGCATGGAACATAATGAGCCCGAAGCTCCGTGTGGAGCCGGGACGTGTTGTTTTGTACTACACGCCGCTGTAGGCAAAGGAGGTGTTGGAAATTCTTCACAAGTTGCAGGATTTTCCGCCACTGAATCAGGCTTTCACCGTCTGAAGGGACGTGCACGCACATCTGTAGCTCAGCCAATACGAACGCCTCTCTCTCTGAAATGACCTGTGATTGGCCAAAGTCTCCCATCACAGGATAGATTTTCTGAAGCCTGAAAACAGAGCCAAGAGGAGGGGCAGAAGTAGAGATCTTCTCTCAGACCACTTGAATTACAATATGCTGAATGGTTATTATGGCATTTTTGCCCAATGACGCCAAAAAAATACTGCCTACCAAAACTTTAACTGTCCTGAAACGTTAGAAGTCATATATCTGCTTGTCATCTATCTCTGCTTCTCATAATTAATTCAGGAAGTCATAGTCATAGTTTCTTTTTGTTCTAACAGTATAAAATGTTCTGATCAGATAACTGCATGTTTTGTGAAGTCTAACCTTATCTTTTCCTTTGCTGTAACCCCTTTGTCCAACAGACATCTAAACCGAAGCCTAAAGCAGCAGCACTGTGTTAGATTCAAAGCTTTCAGCAGAGTCAGTCACTTACTGTACTTCCTAATATTGGGGAAGTTGGAGGCATGTGAGTAGACATTCTTCTGAATTAGCCTGAGGGCAATATCACCCGAGGACACAATCTAGTAAAATTGGCATGTTTGATTTTCCACACTCTTTTTTTTAAAGATGTCTGCCAGGAGGGGTGAAATTCACTAAAAATAATAAAATGTCAAGAGTTTAAATTTGAATAAAAGTGCTATTCATCATCTGTAACAAAATTTCCCTTGAAGAGCTCTGCCTTCAAAGATGGGGAAGAAGACTAATAAATGTTATATTCACAAGGAATACAAAATGAACAAAATTTCTTTGGTTCTCTGGCTGCTGTATCCAATCGTTTGCGTCAATGCGTGTCATGTGAAGAGAGTGTACCCAAAAGTGCTGCATTAGCCTCAAAATCCCCAATGATTCCGGGAAGGCCATTGCATTGTCATCAATCTTGTGTCCAGCTGTTTTCAGCAAACAAGCTGATAAACCTACTGCACACTACCTGCCCAGCACCAAATGACAGACAATGTTAGCAACTAGCTGCTGAACATGTGGAGAGATTTAACAGTAAAAGAGAGATGGTAGAGACCAAAAACAGAGCTAAAAGAGAGTGAATATTGGACTTAGTAACATTCGTCAGGCGGACACAAACACGACTCCAAATGAATGTGTAAATAGGCAAGTGTTTGTTAACATGTTAACCATATAAACTTCATTAGGTGATAATATGGTGATACGTCAGTGTTGTTTTTACAGCTTGTTGCGCTGCTCCCAAGTGGCCAGAAAATCTGTGCTTCACAATCTTTAAACTTCCTAAGAGAATATGGGTTTAAGTTTTTATCATCAGCAAAGCATTTTGTTCAAATTCAGTATTACTCACCAGTAGGCATCTTTCAGGCCTTGCAAGCATTTTTATCCCTTAAAACAACAGCAAAGCCTTTGTTTTAATGCTTTGAAACTTGTGATGTCTACATCAGCTTGGGGTCTTCTTCTTCGACTTTTATTGGCGTAATTGCTACCTGTTATTGCACTTTAGTGCCACCAGCTTACCAGCCTCTGCAGTCAGCAGAAATGTATATTACGTCCTTGTAGTGTGCATGTCTATCCTCATGCAGAAAAAGTCATACAAATAATATGATGGACTGCTCATCAAAACATTCCTCTACAGCACCACGAGTGGTTTAAATCCTCCACAGAGTACCTTTAACAGGCTGGCCATATATACAACATACAACTACCAGAATGAGAGAGGGAACAGCCCCTATCCTATCCTGTTTGTTTGCATACTTTCCATGGGATCAATAATCCACCAGGAAACACAGTTTTCTGTATTGACAAATTACTTCTTTTGTCTGTGCACAAATAATCTCTAAGGCCCATCAGTGGCCTGGTGTTTTTAACTTTTTCAATTTGGATAACGGACCAAGAACCACTACAAACAGCTCCACTGCTGAGATAAGGTGTAAACTTTTAATTGGCTGAGGTATCATATACTGAATGTGCTTATTTCTGTTTACCACCTAATATTTTTGCTCCACTCATTTATATTTTCATTTACAGTAATGAGGGGAAGAAATTAGACAGTGGGAGTTTTATTTTTTTGTGACAATACCAATTACTTAATCGTACTTACATTTAAGTTTAGCGGTCAATGTTTCTACAACCCTTTTCTTCTTTTTACTTGTTTCATTATGGGTTGTTTGTAGCCTGGACCAGCAACTTTCTACAAGTCTATTTGAGTGCGTCTTTTAGAGTTAGTTAGCCCTAAAAGTGCTTAGTTAGCCGAGTTTTACAGGAGCTTCTGATGGCTCATGTAACGTGTTTTGCTGTTACGGAGGAAAGAAATTCATGAGTTAAAACATGCCAAAAACGCCTTTTTTTTAACCACTGAAACAGACCGAGATCAAACCATCTGTCACAGCATGTCATGATGAGGAGCTCAAACAGTCTTAAATATTCTAACAGCCAGAAAAAAATCATTTTGACAGCTTCTAAGAGCCTGACAGGAGAGAATGCGACTGATAAACAGCTACATTAACTCACAAACATACCTGGACAAGCTACACAAATGAGGGATTTAAGTTTTGCTTTAATTTAAGTATTTCATGTTGAAAAAATGCCTCAACGATGAAGACTTTGTGGTTGGATTAAGGACAGACAATGTGTTTCTAATCTACAAGATGTCTTTTACTCCCAAAAAACTAAAGAAAACAAAACAAAATAACAGGTGTTGAAAAAGGGGGAAAAGTCAAAAGGGTCATCTTATGTACAAGGTTGTCTAATATTTTGGCCAATGCTGTATTTAAGTCATAGTCTAGCCTGTTCCCAGTGAAAACATCAATGAGCCACACTCACTACAGCATCAAATTTGTATTAATCTGCCACTCAAAATAGTCCCTAAAAAATACACTAGTTCCTCCTATTTCATTAACGTTTGTTATAAACTACACTGGCCAGCTGTTTCAGGAAATTTCTGAGCCTTTAAAAAAAACGATATATTAGTTAGACTAAGATCCATGTTTTCAGTGGGGATGAATGGGCTGGGAGTCGGACTAACTCGTTGGTGTGAAAAGCTTCAGTTGAACCAGTCACTGAAACACTGTGCCAGCTAGTGAAGTGTTTATACTGCTGGGTTTATACTGCTAATGCAAACATGGTGCAAAACACACCAATTACATTTCTCAATAGTAGAGTATGGAGAGCGTCGCTGGGTGCTGTTTTTAATACTCCACCACAAAGGTGGATATTTTAACACCTGCTATTAACAAGTTCCCAGTGAGTCCTGGTGGAAATGGGCCCACTCAAGATTTGGCTGCGGGGGTACCCAGGAATTTGCATTAGGGTACTGGAAACAGTGTAGGTTTTTAGTTTTTAAAAAAAAAAGAGCTGTTACCCTGTGGTAAGTTAGTCATTACCTGTGTCATACAAAGACAGAGCAGGGGAAATGTTTATATTTTTATCAGCGCTTTGGTGAAGGTATGAATCACACCCGCAGTCCGTCTTTATTGAACTAGTACAGTTAATCAAACGAGGTTTTCACCAAACGTGTGTATTTGTGTGTTTCCATGTGTGTGAAGGGCTCACTCTCTGATTAACAGCCATTTGTTTAAATCAAACAGAATTTTCACAAAGTGTTTTCTTTATTCCATCTGCAAACAGAACTTAAAAGCCAGGGAATCTTAATCCTGTTTTTTTGGCCTTCTGTCTGTCTGATTGGAAATTTGTCTGCCATTTGGAGTGAATAGGCTGATTACAGACTCAGCTACTTGATTATTATTCATCAAAGCCTCTCCAGCAAACACACCCAGTTTGTGTGAGCTTACATGGATAGGTTTGTGTGTATGTTCATTTCACACATTTTCATCTGTTTTGATGCTGCTGCCCTGTGAATTTGAACATTTATATAAAAACTTGACATTTGTGAAATCCATCTTTTAGTGGTATCAGGGTTTATGCATCAAACTATTAAAAACACATCAATGAGCCACACTGTTGCACTGGGTGGCATGTTCCTTAATTACCATGAACACCCTCTTTATTTAGACTCAATCCCACAAACACAGTCCTGCTGCTGTAAATACTCACTAGAGGATCACATTTGTATTAATCCATCACTGTACTACACTGTACCACAAATGTACTAGTTCCTATTTGTTAAAAACTACAGTGTCCAGCTGTTGTAGGAAATTAGTGAGCCTTTAAAAAATATAAAACTAAACCTTAGTAGACTAAGATCCATGTTTTCAGTGGGGATGAATGGGCTTGAGTGCCACAGACAGGGTAGGAAAGTCGAAATGTATCGCGAGATGGACTAACTCATTGGTGTGAAAAGTTGCCAGCCACTGAAAAACTGTGAAGGCTAGTGAAGTGTGATAGTGCTGGGTTTATACTGCTGATGTTAATGCATAAAAATGCAATCATGGTGCAAAACACGCCACCTCCTTTGCACTGGCCTTTTCTCGACTTTATTGGTATTGACAACCAGCACAGGTGCGAGGAGCAGAGAAGCCAGTTACATTTCTCAATAGCAGAGTATGGAGAGCGTTGCTGTGTGCTGTTTTTAATACTCCACTACCAAGGTGGAAATTTGAACACCTGCTATTAACAAGTAATACTTGACCTGGAACAACCTGACTGTGATAAATGCTACAGGCAAACATGGTGTGATGCAAGGGAGAAGGCTGCAGATGCAGTCAGAGCAGTGTAGAGCACCAGGGTCTGTTGCCCATCAGTAACAGATGACTTGTGAAAGCAGACAGCTGACAGTTTTGTAGCTTCATGTGGTGACCTATAGTCTGTGTTTGTGTATTTGAGTGTTTGACTGCAAGAGTGAGAGATTAAGTAAATGAAAGCTGGAACTGGCGAAATGGCAAAAGCAACATTCTGAGTCTTCCTCTTTCCACTTTCAAGTACATAAACTGCTGAGCAACTCTTCAGGATTTCACAGAAACCTACTCTACTGTACTAAAATTGCTGTATTTGTGAGTGGGCTTATAGGGACATAATTCTTATGGGCTGACTGACTTTGTATGTGTCGTGCACATTGTTGAGCAGCTTACTTTTTAAATTTTTTTAATAATTCACTACTTATTACTTGAAAAAGTAATTACATTATTTTAACAATTAGTTAACAGAAATAATTATTTTACATTAGCCTACATGTTAGATTATTTCCAGTACACAATTTTGGTCACGTGTTTCATACACAAATGCAATTTGTTTAAAAAATGCAACTTTCTCAGCCTTTTTCTTTTTTTCCTCTTAAAATAGACAACAGACTCTTCTACGGCCCCAGCAGGTGTAGCAGAGTTTGTATAGTATGTGATTCCACTTGCTATAATTGACATACTTTGATATGTATCTGTGTCGATTATTGGCTCAAGGGCGCCCTCTGTCAGAGGTAACAGATAAATGCTACTGGCTGTTTTGAAACATTGCCAGTTTATGAGACGTGCTCGAGGTGAGTTGCCGAGCGCAGCACTGTACAAATATTGTGTTGTAATGTCAGTATGTTCACCGCTGGAAAACATATGCACTGTGACTTATTGAAATGTTGAATGTTGTGAAGAGTTACGAGGGGTTCCTGTACTTTTTGACTGCTAAAATGTTCTAATAACAGCATTATGCATTCTCTAAGCTAGCTAGCTAGCCTCTGTGCTATCGTAACTTACTGTTCTTTTGTAGTGTGCTGTGTGTGTGAGCTGCCTGTAGTGAGCCAACAGTATGACTGACCAGTACATGTTCTGTTCCTGTTCAGGTACTTTTTTTTTTTTATTAGTGTATTTGTAATATTAACTCGCAGGTTTAATAACATGACCAATTTATGAGCCAAGTGTGCTGGCACGATCTGATATCACCGTGTTGTTGTTACTACAACATCATAATTATGTTTCTCCAGGACGATCATCGCAACTGTCATAGCTTTGCGACTTGGGGGAAAAGACCGGAAAAATAGTAAAGCACGCCTCCTTGCTTGCACGCATATTCAGTCCCTACTTCCTCCTTTTCCATTGACACCCGCGTCTGCCAGAAGTGATGAATGCACAGAAGATGACATTGACACCAAAGTCAATGAGATGAAACTTTCAATGAAACGGTTTGTACTGAAGAGAAGACACCAGGAAATTCTATATTCATTTTCAGTAAGTATTAACTATTGGGTACTGTTCTTTTTTGTAGGATCTTTGTAACACAGTGAGAGCACAGAGCATGCAACAAAAGACCTTCAGAGATCGCAAGTGTCAGGATTCATGGTCTGTCTGTTTCTTGTTGTATTTTTGATTTATAGTCTTTGTGTGGTTTCCTGTTTTATTTTGTAGTCTTGTTTCTTGTGTGTTCCTGCCCTCGTGTCTCTGCTTTCATTGCTTACACATGGTCCCTGTTACTCACCTGCCCCTGATTCCCTCATTAGTCTAGTCATCTATTTATACCCTGTCCTTTGTTTCTTGTTGGTCCATTGTCTGATGTCATGTGTTCACTGGCTTGCCTACCTGTCTGTACTAAAGGTAAGGAATAATAAACCTTTGAACGGCTTCTGCCTCCACGTATGTCTGCATTTGGGTCCTTCTCCTGCTACTCCTGAACATGTACCGTGACAGAATGACCCAACCACATTCGGACCCAGCGACCAGTTATTGGGATGGTTGGTCGGGACGTGGCCATAATGAATCTTTGATCCATGGGAGACTCCGCCGGTTTCAGCTTCTGAGTGTCTGTCAAGGTCCACGGTCAAGACCTGGCGGCAGGCTGGCCTAGAGATGATGAGGGAGTATACCCAGTAGTTGACCCAGCCAGCACCTGCGCCAGGTTCCCGGTTGGCGACCCAGGCAACTCCTGCTCCTAGGGTCCAGTCGGTTGACTGGCCGACTGCCCCGAGGTACCTGTTGGAGGTCCAACCACCACCAGAACTGGTCCCCGAGCTACAGCGGTCACCGGTTCCCATTCTGCTGCCAAGAGGGCAGCCTCAGGTCCCCGTTCTGCTGCCAAGGCGGCAGCCTTCAGTTCCCGTTCTGCTGCTACGGCAGCAGCCTCGAGTTCCCATTCCGCTGCCACGTCGGCAGCCTCCAGTTCCGCTGCCACGGCGGCAGTTCCTCGGTCCCGCTGGGCCGCAGCAATCCCTTGTTCCTGCTGGGCCTGTGTCTCCAGAGCCTCAGCATCCGCCACCAGTGTTTCCAGAGCCTCAGCCTCCTCCAGTGCCTCCAGAGAGAAAGTGCAAGTATGTGAGAGTATGTTTGGTTTATGCCTGTGATGTTCTCATTTCACAGGACCCCAAAAAAGACAGACTGGAGACACTTTAGCAAGTGAGCACCAAGGACCATACTGTTGCCAGCATCATTTCCAAAGGGGTTGCCACCAAGTTGAAGGGTTCAACTTTCCAGAAGGTCAATGTGTCCAGACTAAGAATGTTCCAAAGATTGAAAAGTAAGGATGTTAGATACACTGTGTATATAACTCTAGTGAAAACGTCCTGCATCCTGCTAAATATGTAAACCATGTGGACCAGAGCCAAGTAAGTTGGAAAAGATCAAAAGGAAGGCAGGAATGTTTTACAACCCTGCCGGACCTTTTTAGTGATTTGAATAAACACCTCTTCCTGGGTGTTTCTCAGGATTCATCCTTCCACAGCCGTAAAGGTGTCATTTCTGATGCCCCACAGATCTGGAAAACCAGACTTGCCGGCTCCTAGGAAGGCCAACTGCTGTTATGCTAAAAAGACTGACTGCCATCTGAACATTTCAGACCCTCAGTTGTAATCCCTCTGATTGCAACAACCAAGAAACCTAAGAGCGTGCCGGAAATCAAAGAAGGCCCTCTTTGAAAGACCAAGACTGGATCTTTACCTGTATAGACTGAATAAAGTACATACAGACAGAATTAAACAAAGAAGCAATCTGCTCTGCTCCTCTGTCTGGAACTTTCAGATCTCCCCTCACACACACACACCCACACACGCATACACACAACCTGAATTACCTTTCCTTTCACACTGATATTGATAAGGAAGAGACTCAACAGATGTGTCATAAATCTTGGGACACATTCCTGAGGAAAGGGACTTTTGAAGAAGTCCTCTGAATGTCAAGCAAGTTTGGTTTCTGNTGCCGGAAATCAAAGAAGGCCCTCTTTGAAAGACCAAGACTGGATCTTTACCTGTATAGACTGAATAAAGTACATACAGACAGAATTAAACAAAGAAGCAATCTGCTCTGCTCCTCTGTCTGGAACTTTCAGATCTCCCCTCACACACACACACACACACCCACACACGCATACACACAACCTGAATTACCTTTCCTTTCACACTGGTATCGATAAGGAAGAGACTCAACAGATGTGTCATAAATCTTGGGACACATTCCTGAGGAAAGGGACTTTTAAAGAAGTCCTCTGAATGTCAAGCAAGTTTGGTTTCTGATAAAGTGCCTTGCCAAATTAATCAATGATGTAATAATGTTGTTAACGCATGTCTACTTTTCTTATTATGATTAGTCCAGTTCTGGTGATTATAGCATAAAAATTGACTTAGTTACAATATTTAAGTTTAACACCCTGTTTTACCATGATACTACAGTGCCATCTAGTGACCATATGTTTGTGAGTCTTACAACCAATGTATTTTGGATTGTTTAATTATAAGCAGTAAGTTAAGAATCAAACTAACTATGGGAACGAATGCTATTTCATTAGCAGTATTAATGTTGTTGGGGTTTTTTTTTTAGTGAGTAGGAAATTATGATTTAGATTATGATTAACAATGTTATGAGACACNGCCCCACAGATCTGGAAAACCAGACTTGCCGGCTCCTAGGAAGGCCAACTGCTGTTATGCTAAAAAGACTGACTGCCATCTGAACATTTCAGACCCTCAGTTGTAATCCCTCTGATTGCAACAACCAAGAAACCTAAGAGCGTGCCGGAAATCAAAGAAGGCCCTCTTTGAAAGACCAAGACTGGATCTTTACCTGTATAGACTGAATAAAGTACATACAGACAGAATTAAACAAAGAAGCAATCTGCTCTGCTCCTCTGTCTGGAACTTTCAGATTTCCCCTCACACACACACGCATACACACAACCTGAATTACCTTTCCTTTCACACTGGTATTGATAAGGAAGAGACTCAACAGATGTGTCATAAATCTTGGGACACATTCCTGAGGAAAGGGACTTTTGAATAAGTCCTCTGAATGTCAAGCAAGTTTGGTTTCTGATAAAGTGCCTTGTCAAATTAATCAATGATGTAATGTTGTTAACGCATGTCTCCTCTTTTCTTATGATGATTAGTCCAATTCTGGTGATTATAGCATAAAAATTGACTTAGTTACAATATTTAAGTTTAACACCCTGTTTTGTCATGATACTGCAATGCCATTTAGTGACCATATGTTTGAGTCTTACAGCCAATGTATTTCGGATTGTTTAATTATAAGCAGTAAGTTAAGAATCAAACTATGGGAACGAATGCTATTTCATTGGCAGTATTAATGTTGTTCTTTTTATAGTGAGTAGGAAATTATGATTTAGATTATGATTAACAATGTCATGAGACACAAATTATGTGTAAATTATATGCTTATTGGATGTTTTGATACAACAGTTGTTACGTACAATTATGTGGTGCAATCGCTATGGATTTGACTATAGCGATGGGAAGCATGTGACTGCTGCGCGTATCAAATTATATATTTTTTTATAAAGTAGATTAGAAGAAACCACGTTTTTACTCAGAACAAAGAAAGGGCCACAGTCCATAGACGCTGGGCACGAAAAACTTCCTCTGCCTCCAACGCACGCCCTTTTCTGATGGCCAGATAAAACCATTGGATCGCCTTTGTTCGCGCTCTTACTCTTACTCTCTTTTACTTTTCATTTTGACTTCGCTCACTCCTCTTTTACTTTACTCTTAGTAAGTTTCTCCGGAGATTTGGATTTTCTTAATCATCTCCGGCCTTTTCTTTCGTCACCTAAGTTGCGCGTATTTTTTACTTAGTGTAAGCAAACCCAGTTTGTTATATTCTTTATACCTCAGTTAACTCACCATTCATAATAATGCTGGAAATAGTGTTGATAGGCCACCGAAACTAATTTCAAGTTTATTTTGAAGGACCTAGAATTAAGAAGCTAGCAGAGCCGCCATCCGACTACAGCGGCAGCCTACGGATCAAGACCATCGCACAAGGGCTTGCCTGCCCATCGTGGAAACGATTCCTGTGGCAGCTTTTGCCAAAGAGACTTCTGACTCCCCACGCTAGGGGACACCAGAAAACCACCAGAAACATCACTGCTCGAGACAACTAACCGCTACCGTATTCCAGTGCACAATTCATTGCTGGAAAGCCGTGACGGAACAATGGAGCTGAAAGCGACAGTTTCGGGGTCCCTCTGCCAGAAGACTACATCGAATCAAACTGCAAAAGCAGGCAAAACTCAATCTGCTGCTGTGTTGAAGAGTTGATGTCGGATAGGGCTCAGAATATTAAATTTAGATCTTAGATCTTAATCTAAGTTAATAACCTAGCATTTATTCGTTCTCTAAGTCACACATTCCCATTACTATGGCCAAAGATAATTCATTCTTGAAATTGCTAATTCAAATAACCTTTTCTTTTCCTTTATTTGATTTTATTCCACATCATATCATTACATATTGGCTCGTGTATTCACACTATTGACATGTTAATAAACATTTAGTTATAAACAAATGTTCATATTTATCACCAAGTTTTGTCTGTGGATGTTTCTTCATAGTAGAGATCAAAGTTCAATCAATTGAGATTTCACCTTTCAGGTAATAAGACTGATCCATTTAATTAATTTTATTTTTCCTTCAATCGAAGGTGGTGCCCCGAATTTGATACCATAACCTAAACGTGTGATCGCTACACTCTTTTTACAATTAAATGCTGGGTCCAAAAATAGTGGATACATGTTTGAAATTCCTGTTGTCAGTAATTGTCACATATTTGTGTATCATCAGATGCATCAACGGAGAGGAAGTTTCTCCAGGACCACTGTTATTCAACACTTAAATGGCAGATGGAGCATCCATATGCTTGGTCAGGTGTGAGAAATACTTGGGCCCTCTTCAGGATGATCTGGTAAGCATTCTTTCCATCCAGTGATACCTTTGCACATTTTGTTTTCCATTAATTAATCATGTCCAAGTACGTGTGGGACAGAAATTAGCCATCAGGAGAGCTGATTGTGAAGCAAGGCCAAATCTGCCTCACATGAGAAGACTTTTGGAGCCTGGGTTTACGCCAGTGCATGGAATCTAATGTCAGTGTGTCTTGTTGGGTTGTTGAGAAGTCAGTCTTCAGGCCAGTTTCGAAGTGCAGCCCCCTCACCAACACTTAGTCTTCAGTACAGCTGTCTTACTATTAGAGTCTCAAAAAGTTTCAAAGTATTCACTGAAAACAGTCAGAGGTTGATGCAAAGAGTTTATTCTTCAAAACAAAGATAAACCCGAGCTGGTCTCCGGAAACCAACTGAAGAAAGTCTGCTGTGCGTGCTCTTTTAACTAACTAATCCTATCTCTCTTTGGTGGAGCAAGTTTCTCCACCTATTTTTCCAAAAACATCCAATCATATCATTGTATGCCATCTGCTCAGCCCCCTCCTCCCCTGCTCATGCTTTTTGCTGACATCATCGTTTTTTCTGGGGATTTTAGGGGCTTTCCCGACTAAGACCGGTCCGTGTCAGCTGAGATTTCTACTGCTGGGACATGTCCAGGATAGCTGAGATATGTCCGGGCATATCTACTGACTCCAGTAAAATTGGGCTTTTTCAGACTATGCTTTTTTAAGAACGTTATGGTTTTACTGAACTTATGCTGAAACTTAACAGTCTTCTTCATTCATGCAATCCTCATATTAGATATACATAAAGGTAATATATTGAGTACATTTATTGCTAGTTATGTCATAATATCTATACGCCATACTGGAGGATTACCATAACAGTCTACTGTCTTAGTTTACTTCACAACAAAGAAAATTCCAGATAATGCATGATGTTACACGTGGCAGCTTTAATTGTGTAATAAATTGCTTTCTGCAATAAATTTCAGATTGGAAATGCTTGCCTGAAGATTATGGAAGAAACCGCACGAAGAGATGTTATTTATACTAGATAATACTATCTCCTTTTTAATATACACATTATGATGCATATATGTTTAATAATTTCTATTGCTCTTAAGGGAAAAGATGTTCACATTGTGGACCTCCATGTTGTGCCCACTGGGGTCTTTACTTGTAACCTGGTGCAACAGATAAACATCATGAGGGACCTTCATACAGCGTTGCACTGGGTACACAGTCACCAAGAGTTATTCCGTGGGGAGGTGACAGAGCCTGCTGTTCTCCAGATGGATAGTGAGAATCAGCAGAATGCCCTCAGAGACTTCCTGGAGGGAGAATCTACTGAAGCAAAGGATGACTTTTTATTCATCTTCCAGTATCAGGAGGGCATGGAGACATTCTTTTCAACCTGTGTTGATGAAAACAAGGATGAACTTGTATATATTTACTAGTTAAAAGGAATCTTTTTCTTATTAGTGTTACTGTAACCTGACACCTGTATAGAAATATATATATTTTTCTTTTTGCTAGTTTCTGTACATATTCATGGTGCAACTAAAATGTAGTAGTAGTATTTTTATTCAGTCATCACACATAATACAATAAGTATAAACAGTATTAACAAAATCAAATCAACAATCTATGTATTAATTAATGACTGAACAGGCTCAGGCAGAAGCGAAAATGCTTATGTATGCCTAACCTACATTCTTTTCTATTTAAGCTACCCTCCAAGAAAAAAAAGAAAATTAAATAATCATTCACATTTGTAACCCTCAAAAATAGCTTTGTAAACCATGCTTTTGAAAATCAAAAGCGAATTACACATTTTTAAATCTATATTTGCATTATTACACAATTTAACCCCAACAATAGAAATACATCTCCTTTTAATCCCTGTTTTAGCTTTTTGTACTGTAAAATTACAAACACTTCTCAAATCATATTTTCTCTCCCATATGGAAAAAAACTTTCGTACACTCTCTGGAAGTGACTTTGATTTTGCTATGTGTCTATTCTTGTCTTTAGCTTGTGTAAACATCCAGATCCTGGTGATTCTATTTTTATTTTACTGTATACATAGGGTCATAATCTTCTTGACACATGCACCACACGGAATCTGCACTTTGCAAAAATAAAGGATTACGTTTGTGATAGGTTCAAAAATTATTAATTTCTTTTCATTGTATTTGTACATATCTACATGACATGTTAAGGTTAAGGTCAGGTTCTTCTATCGCAGTTAAGTCCTCCGTGTGTGTGTGTGTGTGTGTGTGTGTGTGTTTTCTTTAAATGCAGAAATTTGTTAAGGAAAGCTTCAATTCAAGTCACTTTATCTTGGTAAGTGGAACATATCTTTAGAAAAAAATGATAAAATATGTTTAGTATGACTTTTACAATACTATCAAAATCATGTGGTTCACTTAAATTTAATTTTTTTTAAAAGTATCTTACGTTTAAATTTATCATAAGTATACATTAATATATATTTATGTATATTTATAGTTTTACCAGCTTTTTTGTTAATGAATGACGAAATTAGCTCCATACTTTAGACATTATTTACCAAGACAAGAAAAACATTTGAACCTTGAATCTTCTATTCCAGGTACATAGCATTAGTTTTTTTTGAAAGAGAGAGATAAATAGAAAAGGATGAATAGATGGTAAGAGTTAAAAGTTACTTTTACCCTATCTATTGAGCTAACCTAACTTCTTGATGATGGGTGGATAATGTCACTGACAAATTAACTCATGAGGTAATCTTCCAAAGATCCATAACCTCAGTACTCCTGCTCCTGCTGTGGGATGATGTGTTTGGCTGCAGAGGAAGAGCTAGAGCCTGCTGCAGTACCATGACTTAAATGAATAGCCAATTGAAGTGCCAAAGAGCTCCAGCGCCATATCTGGCAGTTTATGCTCATAGCATGCATCCCCAGCCAGCCTCAAACCACATCTGATGGAAAGAATAGAGCTGAGGGTATTTTTTTAGGTAAGTTTGTTTTTGATGACACCCATTTTGACTGAACACTGAGCATTCAAGTGTGGAAGAGAGAGGACAGTAGCCAAGTCTTCATATGAGTTTAGGCCCGCTGCAACCCTGTGTTTCTTCACCTCATTCCAGACTGCCATGATGAATAGGCCCCCACTGATTAATAATTTTGTGAATTGTGGTTGGGCAATATTCCTGAAGGCCTGTGAGTTTTCTCATGTCTCCCCCATGGTGAACAAAGGCATGTGCTGCAGTATCTCCACAGTATCTTCATTCACAGTAGCTCACACATCTCCATTGCACACAGTCCTCCTCCTCAGGGGAGGCTCAGCTCTGCTGCCTTGGCCTCAAATGTATAGCCAAGGTATGGCATGGAGGAGATGTGTCCATCAATTGGTCCATCAATTTTTGTCATTGGGTTCATGACTCTGCTGCAGACAGACTTAATTAAACAGTGAAGCAGCTTGAGAGGGTCAGTCTGTTCCCCCTCAAAAGCCAAAAAGCAGACTGCACCTCATTAAGCAAGAATTTTTAAAAAGTGGGGTACAGGATGTTCTGTGGTTTCACTGTACATGGAATGTAGAACATCTGCAGTGTTCACTTGTCATGGTGAAAATGCAATTTCAGCTCCTCCGACTGATCCAGGATTCTGGTCTCAGCAGGCTCTATGGAAAGGCAGCGTGTGGCACAGACCAGTGTGATCAGTAGAGGCTTCTCCCTACAGTTTATTGTCTCGTAACAATGTTACGTGCGCCTGCATGTTTGTGTGGCAGCTCTGTCTCTCTCTGATCTCAGAACTCACGAGAAACTCCAGTTGTTTTTGCTATTTGTCTTTTCCTCTCGTCTCTGTATGTTTATGGAGTAATGCTAGCTTCATGAAGTTCACACATGGTGAAACATTTTTAACTTGCTTGGCTGCCTCAGTTAGCGCCTCCCCAGGAGAATTAATGTCCATTCGGCCTCATGTCTTCCCATTTACTTTGTATGCAATCTCGCTTCAGGTTCTGTCTTAACACACCTTAACAATGGCAAAATCATCAGTATGTGGTTTGTTCTCTCATTACTTTCATATAATGGGATATAATGAATATTGAAACTTTTATTGGGCTTTAGTGGGGCTGCAGCCTTTTAGACATGCTGATTTTTAACAAATGGAAGGCAAAATACAATACACCACATCGTCCTCCTTATTGTGGCACTGTTATGCCTGTTTGAGTCTGTAATGATTTCATGCACTTCTGTCTCTTCCAGAAAGCCTGCAGTTGCTGCGCATGTATTTTGTTTGCTATCACGCCTCCTACTGGTCTTTGCATCTCTGCAGCAGCATGCAGAGTGTAAATTTTAATTATCACCTCGCAGTCCAGAAATACCCACACAAATCCTGTGGCGTAGAACATCTGAGGCTTCAGAGGGTTTTTCAGACAAGTGTGTGTGTGTACACACTTCTGAGAGCTTGCTAAGAGCATTATAAAATGTTCCACAGTGTGTATTCCTGTACAAATGCCATTATTAAAGGCATTTTTGGGAGTTGTCTGGCAGACATGCGCAATAAATTTGGGGGCAGCTTGCAAAATGTCTTTTCCTGTCAACTTTGTCACATCTTTTCAAACTTGTTTGTTGAAGTCATATAGCTCCAGAGGCAGCAGTGTGCATGGTCTTGTGTTCTGACCTCTCTACCAGCCTGTATGCTTGTTTGAGGATGTGTTATGTAAAGATGTACTTTAAGGCTAAATACCTAGTTTGGTGTTACACATTTTGGAGTTATTCGAGCTGAGCAAAAAGTTTCTCATATCACACTATATATTGGTGTTTACTTCAAGCGTGATGCAGTCAATACATGTACAGTCAAATGCTCGGAGGGTAACAAATGATTTGTGTCTGATGGAGGAATAAGTTTTGACCGAAAAAGTAAGTACATCCCAAGAATGCTGTGGGGTTGTGTCTAACTCAAGTCAATCATCTTAATCACTAACATAATTTGCTATGGCGCGTTTCAGCACAAAACAGCAGGCGAGACAGCAGTTGGTGCTTGAACCTGTAGGTCAGTCTGTAAACAAGCTGAGCTGATGATGAAGTTAAATGTACCAACTCTTTTTCTGCTTCCTGCAGTACCAGTGCGTGTTTCTCATGCATTGCCCCCATTTATAGACCACAGAATATTACAAAACCTCTCACGAACCAATACACCAATATAACACCACTGCTGACACAGTGCAACAAAACTGCTACAGAGTTGAATCAACATCTCTCTGAAACAATGTCAACTAAACCTAATAAGATTCACAATGATAGGAGTTGTTGCAAGGCCATTGTATAAGCTCTCATTATACTGTGCAGGTACACTGTGTGCTCGCCGGATAGCTCATTCCAAAAATGTGTCATTCAAAATAATTGACCAGGGGAGTTGCCTTGGACCATTGTTGTGTGTTCACATTTGCAGATGACAACAGCCACTGCAACAGCATATTCATAAATTCAGGGACATGAATTATTATCAAATGGCTTCAGTGTGATTAGCAAATGGTTGGAAAATAATACATTGGTGTTAAACAAAACCAAAAGTATAACAATACACACAACAAGAAGGAAGAGCAGATTGAAAATAATTGTATTTAACATGTGGAAATGTTCAAGTTGAAGAGGTTACTGAAGTTAAATTGCAGGGTTGGACAGATTATGAACTTCTTATGAACTGCTGGCTTCTCATATTCAATATAAGGAAATGGAGATAAAAATCAATACGCATTACCCAAGTTAAAACCAGCCAGATGGACCTTCATTTACAGGACAGTTAAACTATGGAACTCTTTCCTGTTTAAAACATGTAAAATATAACTGACGGATTGTAAGTTCTTACTGTGGCTGTCCCGTTCTGAAAAAACTGCTATTTTGTATGCTGGTGTTGGTATGTGTGCAGTAGTGTAGGTATATGTGTGTATATGAGCAAGAGTATGTGCATGTGCATACACTGTGCATGTGACTATGTATGATTATAACTGTTAATTATAATCATGTGTGCATGTTATGTGTGTAGCATTTCTGGACATGGGATTTTAATATGGACTCTTGGGATATCAGCCATGAGTTAAAAGATATCCAAAATAAACAAATAAATGTCCACTTATCCTCATGTTAATTTAATAATCCACATGATTGCTCTGTAATGCCCTTTTCAAAAATGGCAGTAGATTAAAAAAAAATTACAGTGGGGAAAAAAACTGTGGAAAAAGAATTGCATTGACCATATTCAGTGACTCCTCACAACAAGACAACAAGACTAGAGTCTACAGCCATGCTTGTGGCCATAGCGGCTCTGTCAGGCTGTACTTAACCACAGTGGTGCTTTGAGCTAAATGCTAACATCAGCATGCTAACATGCTTTCATCAACAACGCTAACATGCTGATGTTAGGCTGCCATGATGTTTACCATGTTCACATTTTAGTTTAGCATGTTAGCATGCTAACTAGCACTAAACAGTACAGCTGAGACTGATTGGAATGTCATTAGTTTTGCAGGTATTAGGCATAGACTGTATATAAAGATGGACGACATGTCTTCACTTCCTCCTACTGCACAAAAATGAAGCCAAAATATTCAGGATACGGGAGCTGCCATCTTGTGCTGGTGACATAATTTGGAGCCTGAGTCTGCGCAGTAGTGTCGAGTTCCCGCTTATACACCTGCCTGAACCAATCGCGAGACACCCCCTTTTATAGCATCAAATAACTAATTAAAACCAAACTTATCAGAAAAAGGAACAGACTTCAGCGTGATAAGAACTACCTAAAATGACAGAAACCATGTCCCATCCGCTACCATGGAGGGGCCAGGGTTTATTACCTATTCTGACATATTTTGGCTTCACTTTTGGGGAGCTGTCATGCCGTCCATCTTTATATACAGTCTATGATATTAGGTCATAAATCAAAGTATAAGACAAATTAACATGCTGACCTGATGATGGCATGGGATGAAAAGTTCCCCAAAGTTATTACAATTCCTCCTGAGGGGAGCATGAATATGTGTACCAAATTTTAAGGCAACCTATTCAAAAACTGTTGAGACATTCCAGTCTGGACAAAGGTGGTGGACCAACCAACAGACAAGACATTGCCTCACTAGAGCTATGCCACTAGCATGGCAAAAAATCTGACATGCTCTCTTGGCCATTTTGCATGGACTTCTAAGACGCTTCTTAAATTCAGCCAGTCAGTTTCCACTGTCTGCGCAAGGTGCAGGCTTAAATATTGAGTATTATATTTGAGTATATAATACTCATGATTTTGAGTAAATCATGAGTATACACTTTAATGTTTGCAGCAGTGGAATAGGGTTTCAATCTTTAATGGAAAAGAAAGGTTAAGAGTGTACAGTAAAATCAGTGTAGTAGTAATTATTCACAACACTGTACAGCATCAGTTCATACAGTAAGGTGAGCAGGTTGGGGTGCAGGGGCCATGCTGGAGTAGTGGGGGGCCCATAGCAATTCTTGCAGCTGGGCCCCTTGTGAATCCTTTCTGCCACTGATATCCTTTTCAGAGTGTAGACACACATGCACAGATAAAGGAAATTACATTAAGCATTCAATATTCACACTCTCCCTGTTCACCTTCCACCTCTCTCCCTCTCCTCCTGTCTCTTTCATCCTCTCACACCGTCTGTTTCACCTCCTCTCCTCCATACTCTACAGTGGCGGGATGAGGTGCTGTGCCCCTACATGCCATTTTGATGTAGTGTGAAGTAACCGCTGGTCGAGCTCAAGCACAATTGCCGTTGAATACAAATTAAGGGGGAAGCGATGGGCGGCTCAAGGTCACCTGGGAGGATCATTTCAGAATGTGGTTTCATTGTTGATCCAGTAATGAGAGAAGGGACCTGGATTACGGTGCTGAATGAATGCTCCCCACCCGTCCACTGCTCACAGCTCAATCATCGCTCTGACTTCATGCTCTAACCGCGGTACCACTGTTGCTGAGGTACTCTCATCACTCATTTTTATCACTTATGTGCTAACACTCTTTTTAACAGGTTATGTATGTACAACTAAAAACTCTAATGCTAGTTTTCCACATATGTTTCATACATATGTGCATGAATTGATTACTCAGCCTGGGCAGGAAAGCCCGCCCAAAGCCAGTTGATTGACAGCTTGGAAAAGCAAAAGTAAAAGGGGAATAGCAAAAGCAATAGGGAAAACCAAAAAAGGAAAAAGAATTATTTGTCCTTATATATCCACATGTATTTATTATTTTATTTTTTTCTCTTTATATTTCCACATTTATTATCTTATTCTTTCCCAGATTTATTCTTTTTTATGGCACTCCTATGACTCCATACGTAAGTTAACATCATAAGTTAACAAAGACATTTATTTGTCCAGCAAAACATTAGTTCAATGAATATATAAAACATGGGCAGAAGTTATGTTTATTGCTAATTTTAGTTTGCTTTATTCTATGGTGATGCAGCCTAAAGGTTTCTGCCCTCACTGTATGACTGTGCAAAGTAGGTAAAGAGGGTTTATTTTAATAGCACCTTTCCAGAGCAAGTGTCACAAGTCAATAAAAAAAAGCCTACCACCGATAGATAACAAACTACAATATCCCATAACATCCTGGCACTTTTCATGACTGAACACAGACAAAAAATGTCTTAACTCCTCTAACATCAGAGAGAGCAATCTTTAAATGGGCATTGTGTCATCTACTGTTGATATTGAGCCCTATTAGCGTCAAATAAGGCAGAGTCAGAAAGTCAGAAACACCTGGAAGAACAAACCAGCCACTGGTAACCAACAACCTCACCAGTCATTACAGATAAGTCATGGCCTTTTGGATATGGAACACTAAAATACATTATTTTTGTCCTTTTAGACTACTGCAACTTTCAGAAACTCAGCTGTGACCGGACCAAACAGAGAAAAGCCCGCAAGTGCTGCATCCCTTGCAGAGAGGTTTGGGCAGCTGAGACAAAGCAGAGAAAAGGGTTATATGTAGCACATTACCTCATGCTGATGTAATTCAGAATAAATATTCACCATTGAAATTTCAGTGTGAAGTGGGCCACTTCAGTGTTCAACATCAAACCAAACAATCACATGCTTTTTGCACAGTATTCCAAAAACCTGGTGAGGTGAAAGGTGGTGGGAAAAATATGTGTGGCTCAACAGGTGACCATTTTAATCTCACTTTCAGCTTTCGATAGGCTATTTGTGGACTGTTGTCATCATTAAAAATATATGCAGAAAATAATCCTTTGTAAAATGTGACCAAACCTTGTACTAACAAGACAAAGAGTCTACAGCCAGGCTAGCAGCTCTGTGAGGCTGTTCTTAGGCACAGCAGTGATTGGAGCCATCACTGGATCTGAGGCAATGAGAGGGGGTGGACTACTGGACCAGCAAAGTAGGGAGGAGCCAAGCTCTTCTGGGCCTTGTATGCAGTGAGGAGGATTTTATAGCTGATTGGAACTGGAGAGATGTGTCTGGAGCGGGTGCAGGACTTTGATAGTGGATGCAGCACCAAAGAATGTTTGTACCAAATTTTATGACTATCCATCCAATAGATGTTGAAACATTTAACTTAAAACTAAATATGTAAACCTTATGATGGCATTAGAGGAAAAGTCAGGGGATCACCAAAGTCATTAGGAATCATGGGAACCATTACTGTCTGTGCAAAATGTTATGGCAAACTATCTGTTAGATTTTAAGACATTTCACTGGATAAGTGAAAACGATGACCTGTTCGGGGCCCTACAGGAAAAGTCAGGGAATCACCAAACTCATCAGCATTCATTCTCTGGAGACCATGAATGTCTGTACAACATTTCACACACATCCAACTACAAAGGCAATACCAATATTATTTTGTTAATATTTCACTATTTCACATAATACATTGTCTAATTTTAGTCTACTAGTTAACTTTTTATCATAGGCAGTGGAATCTCCAGGGGTGCAGGCAAGTCGAACAGATCTATCTATCCACACACACAAAGATGAAACACTGAAGTCTATGTATGACTGAATGAATGTGGAAAAAAAACTTCTGTGTATGTCTGTTCTGTGGATGTGATTTCGCTTTTTGGACTTAAACCAACAGTAAGACAAATTTGGGGTGACTGTATCATGATGATGTTGATAATTACGTGGGAAGATTCTGTGTACTTTAAACAGTCACAACAGCTATGGAGGAAGCAGAGAAGGCAGGAAAAATGGAATGGACAAGAGATGCAGGAAAGAAAAGGAAAAAAGTAAGAGCGAAGGGAAATAAGTTCTCTTGAAAGAGAAGGCCGGCATTAATGTACAAGAAATGTATTAACTTCTCCCTCGTCCTCATAGCTATACCCCACCCACATATTCCGTTTCAGTCGGAAAGACAAAGGCACTCCAACTTACGTCTGACTGTGACCTTCACCTCATCAATTTACACTGTGCAGCACAACACTTAATTTACTCACTCACTCAGAACATTTAACTTGTGTGTCAAAAGTAAAATTCATCAACCACTACCACCAAAATGACATCTTCCTTTACTTTCAGTAAAACCTCAAAATCTAAAGTTTGGGGATCTCAAAATTACACAAATCATTTTCTATTTGCATATAATTATTGAAATGTTTAATCCTTTACAAAACAACATAAAAACAATACTTTGTAATCAGCAGTTAAATGCAATTTGTATATTATATATATTCGTATATAGGAAAAACTGGAATTTGTAGGTATCCACTAGTGCTGTAACACGTCTACTTGATTCATATTCCCATGTTTGCACTTTATTTACCTATTATTGTCATTGTCCATAGTATAATGCATCATTGTCATCTCTGTACACACAACATCTATTGCACTTCTGTCTCTCTTGGAAGATGGTTCTGTTGCTGCTCCTCTTTCTGAGGTTTCTTCCTTTTTTCCCAGTTAAGGTTGTATACTGTACATATTGGAAAGCCCTTTGAGGCAAATGTATTCATGGTATATGTATAAAATCGACTTGAATTGCTGAAAAGAAACGTAGGGGGTGCACCGGCAGAAGGCTAAATAAATAGTGACAGTGCTCCAGATGCCCAAAAAAAAGAGTAAAGGAGCCTGTATATTCCATCAGAAGTACTTGTTGGATGGTTGAAAAGCTTCGGAAAGCCCTCCAGGGCCGGCCTTATGATGTAGAGGTGGAGGTCTCTCCATCGGGTTCTACTGCAGTGGGTGAACATGGGGCTAGTGGTGTAATTTGTGTACCTGCAGGCAAAGACAGACATGCATGCACATAGTTATAAACGCATTGTGTATGTTGCTCAGAAATATATATTAAAAAAAATATAACATATTATTGGCAATAAATACCAATAAGTATGCAACTGTGATTTTCAATAATAATAACTCAGTTTCACAATAAACAAACCAACTTGACTAAACTCACCTGCTGCAGGGAGTGGATGGAAGGAGACGATGAAGGGTCTATACTTTGACTCTCTTCCCCAGTAGCAGGGTCGCCAGGTTGTGCAGTGTTGGGCTGTGGCTGTCCCAGATATTTCCTAAGCGCATCTAGAAAATGATGTAAAAGATAGATGTTAAATAAGCATAAATGCATGCATATACACTCAATTTGTGTAAAACCCACTATGCATTTAATTAATTCAATCACTGGCCTAAGTCAGTCCCACAAACACTCTGCAATGCCTGACTGGGCATTTATACCCTGAGATAACTTTGTTATGATATGGCGCTATATAAATAAAACGGAATTGTATTGAATTATACAAAACACATTTTTGTAATATAATATATTTTAATTTAAAAAACTATAACCCTGGTTTATCCTATATACAAAATTATTTTATGTTCATTGCTAATTGTCATTTATCAAGTCAGAGAGAGGGAAACAGATAATAACATGCTAATAACAAGTAGCTGATTGATCAGCAGCAGCAGCTCGCCTGCCACCTCCCCATATTAGCTTATTTATTATACCCCTTCACACTGTGTGACTGTGACTGAAGCAAAGACCCGCGGTGGCTGCTGTGTAGAGTTTAATCAGTTCTATATTGGGGGTCTATAGTCGATTATTCAACTTGTTACAATAACAATCCTGCTTTCGTCCTGGGCGGAGGCAGACATCATCTCAGCTGTGGTGGGGAAACAAGGTCACTCTGCCTCCCGCGATATAAAATAGCCAGGGATAGGGAAAGGGTATTAGCTAGCTGCCAACTAAGCTTAAATAGTTAGCTTTGCTTGATAATAATAATGGCGTCATTACACATAACTCTGTATTTTGCTTTCTTTTTATCAACTTACTTCTTTCGCTTTCTCCCCTGCGCACCAGATGGCTTGGACCTCTTCATCATTAATGAATAAGAAAAAAATACTACCGTTTTGATATCAAGCGAATGGCGCGAAGCTGTCACTTCTTCACCTGTTTTGCCCTACTGTCAGTCGTCTGTGAATGCACGCACATCACGTCCATCCCCCACAAGCCAATCTTTTTTTCATCCCTTGGGTGCTGCTGCCAATGATAGTGATAGTGAAGTGAAGTGAAGTGAAGTGCCGTCGCTTAGTGGATTGGCAGCGCCACAGGCAGGCGGCCTGCCACAAAACAGAATTGGCAAAACAAAAAATCATATTTTTCTTAAAACATAAAAAATATATATTGGATCAGGGGGCGCCATCAATTGTATTTTTTTCTTTTTTTTTTATTCTTGTCAGTGTGACCGCCTATTTGGCCTATGCTTAGGGCTGCCTCATTCAAGATGTTTTGGATCTGGATCTTAATCCTCCATAAGATTCAGCCTTTCCTCTTGTCTCTCTCTCTCTCTCCCCTGTGTGTCTGTTTCTTTCTCCTACCTGTGTGACTGGTGTGCTTTGTGTGGAGTTTTTCAGCATCTGAAAACATCGGGGGTCTAAGGATAGATGGTTTAAAGATTCTGAAGCCCCCTGAGGCAAAATTGTGATTTGTGATATGTACCCCACCTCACCCCGCCTTCCAGTGTGGCCATTCGGAACAGCAATAAACACTTTTGTCTTCCAATGTGGTCGGACGACACTTACCAACTAGTTCTTTTGCAACATTATCCGGCCTTAAGTTAAAATACAAAGCATCTGCAGACCTAGAATGCAATTTAAGCAAAACAAAACGTAAAACAAACCGCTCAAATGTGTGCTAAGAATGGGAGCCAAAGTCCTGACTTCACTTACAGGCTAGGTTTTATTCGTCTAGCTTTAAAAGTTGTTTTGAAATGTTAACATATATACAGTACATATTGTGGCTTAGAGGATGTTTTATTGTGTACAGCCACTTGGACCATCTGGCTGATCATGATGGCACAGGAATGTCATGGTCATATTAAGCAATCTGCCTTCAGAATAGGGCATTTGTGGAAAAATACAGTGCAATATTTGATGGGTCTTGAGATTGCCTCGGCTTTCATCTTGGCCCTGCAATTCCATTCATTTATCCAAAGACAAAATGTTTGCTGGACACTCTCCTTATATTCATGTAAATTTCCTCAGCTGCTACCCTTATGTTAATGAATTACACACAAATAAACAATTCATCCATATTTTATCTCCTGCTTATGGGTAAATTGATATAAAGATAAACCAAGTGGCAACCTAACAGCTGCCACTTGGCTTTTCTGAGGGTTCTGGTAAATTAGGCTAAGTACTCCAGTCCAGTAGAAAGTGCCTGGTTAATGTGCTGTGTGGCAATGGAAAAGGACATTGGCAGAAATCTGTGTTTATCATTTTGGACATTACTTGTATTGACACACACATGCAGCTGTACTGAATTAGAGACTCTAATGCTTGTCTGACTAAAATTTAGATGAAAGGAATTAGATGGGTTAGATGCTATCTGAATGCAAATTAATAGTCGACTTAAAAAGTGCTGGATTATTATTATTACCTTGGGTGATTCAAAATGCTGTTGGCAGCTAAAGTAGAAAGGATTGAGGGAATCCAACAGATCAGGCCATGAAGGCATCCATACAATCATGACCTATTGACAAGAACTTTTGGTTTTTTTATATCAATATCTTTTTAATTCTTGCTTTCAAGAGTATTTGTGCATGGCAAATACAATATGGTTAAGGTAAGGGGACGATTGTAGTTAATAAAAAACACAAAACCTCAGTTGCGGTCTCCTGAAGGTTGGATTCGCTAAGTGTTCATTCACCAACCCAACCTCCACACCCATACTTTCTGCACACAACCTCCTGTGTTGGCACTGAACATAAATCGTGAGGTGCGGAATCATTGATTATGGACGTGATTCCTAGGGACACTGGGCTATACAATCATTACCCACCTATGTATTTGTAATAATGGTAGAATGCATTCTTATCACAGTAGGTATACATATTGTATATTAAATTTTACTGCACATGCATTGCATTTATATAAAGATGTTTGTTTGTTTTCTAATTTTAACTCTATATATTAAGTGACATGACATGGAAATGAGATTTTCAGTTTACCAGGTGTCAGGTGTCTACAGTGTTTTTTTTCATTTTCTCAGTGCATGAGGTACTCTCTCAAATCTCACCACCAAACCCTCAAATGAAATACAGCCTTATAACCATAAAGGAACAAGGAACAAATACACTTCAAATGTAACTATACACTCTGACGTGCGTGTAATGAGTGCCACTATGGTGCGCTACCTGCTGTCCTCTCAGCTCCTCAGGAGCTGTGCTGCTGACAGGACAGCGAGTACTGCAGACAGTGAAGGCTGAACGTAGGTCAGGATCAGTGTGGATTGAACGGATGGACGCTGCAGTCGTTCTTACACGCATTCTCAGTAAGCCTCACAGTTCAGAAGTTATGAGTGAAAATGTCAAGCGCTTTATGAATGCCACATGGCGGTGCTATAAACACCAAAAACTAATTAGTTCCTACTTGGCCCATGGTCACACATTCCATTAAATTTAATTGAAATTGGACAGACAAACTGGACCAAAGACAAAACTTGGCAGAGCTAATTAAGACATTGCCCCCCTTTATGTTTTATCCTCCTAGTAAGCACTCAGAAATTAGAACAACATTTTAATTACTCTATAGTACACGGTCTCCCATTCTGTGAGGTAGATGAAGTGCCAGTATCTGTTCTGTGTATTTTTATCACACTGTCACGTTCTGTCAAAACTGCATTTCCTTTTAAATGGTGGAGAAGTATGTCTGTTAAACAAGAAAAGAAGTTACTTTGGCAGAAAAGCTAATTTGGCAGCCTCGCTCTGACTGGGTTTTTGGCTCTTGAATTGCAACATGACTGTTACTAACTTAAGCACGTGCCTGAAACAGACTGGTGATTACTTCAGCTATGTGCTTTCTAGAGTATTTTATCAATTTGCCTTCTTCTGTATGTCCAGGATATAATGTGCAACATGTAACTCTGTGACATAGTGTATAGTCTGTCCATAGTATTGTTCAGTCAATCATACAGTCACAAAACAAACCCTGAATGCCAAGAGCAGAAAAGTTAGATGGCATCTGTCTCTCACTGAAAAGTGACTGATGCACCCCCATCCTCAAATTTTCAGGTAAATATTTAATTTGCAACACTGAGCAAGGAAAGCATTTGTCACTGTTTCAGTAATGCTCATCAAACTCTATCATGAAGGCTATGCCACTGGAAGATGTAGTTAGTAGTTAAACTATCGAACACCCCCCCCTTATTTCCCCAAACTTACTTTTTTCTGTTTTGTTTGTTTTCCCTTTGCATTTTCTTTTGACATTTCTTTGTCTTTTTACATTTCTGTATGCATTTCTGTGTGCATACACTGTGTGTGTGTGTGTGGGCGTGCGACATGTCACGTCCCATGTCCATGTGTGCAAGTGCTGGTCTGGAGTCAAAAGTAGCCCAGTTCAGCGGAAAACCACAGACCTCGCAACCCTGAACGCACCATGACACACTGAAAGACAGCCCCCCTCATTTGCATAATGAAGCAGAAATGCATATGGAAATGTAAAAAGACAAAGAAATGTCAAAAGAAAATGCAAAGGGAAAGTAATACAGAAATACATTTTATTAATTAATATATAAAATGGAAAGTAAATAAATTGGGGAATTTATACGCAAAGGGAAAATAATACAGAAATAAATACAGAAATGTCAATTTATGTCACATTTTATCAATTAATTAATGCCTACTTTTATTTTTAAAATTAGTTTTGGTGCATTTAATGGCTGTACTGTGATGAAACACATCAATGCTGATGGCCACGCCATCTTCTGTTTTAAATCAGCCCTGAACCTGCAAGGCCAATGCTGACATAGAGTCAACCGGTTGGGACCTGTCTACGTCATGAAATTTATATAAAAGTCAGTGTCAGTCAGTTTCTCCCCCCTGTCTCCTGACCCACACACTATGCAGCCATGAGGCCACGCCTCCTACAGGTGTACCCTTTGTAGCAGAATTTGAGGGTGGAGTTACACTTTAATACCCAGAAGGAAAGTGGTTCTGCCTGACTCTGGTCTCTAGCCTGATTTTACTTTCAAACATGACACTACTGTCATGTTAGACTTTAGACGTTTGTTATGTCACTGTGTTCTCAAAAGTTCGCCAACAACCTTTGCTCGGTCCAGTTCGAGTTAGCTTGAAACACAAACACGTTAATTAATTCCAAGTAATTCGAATGCAACCCATATGTTCTATCCTAAAAGTGTTTGATAATTATAGTTTTTAAACTTGTGGAACGTTGATGTTAGCTCGCTAGCCACGCAAGCTTCTGCAGTTTATGCCCTGTCCACACTTTCTCCCGTGCTGCCGGTTTTTTTTGCCTCAGTACGTAAGTCAATTCCGCCAGGCGACATCCGGTCTGACCGTGTTCTGTTCATGTGTGGTGCCTCCACTACCTCACTTGAGTGACAAGCTAATGTTACAAGGTAGCTGCGTCTTACAAAGTCAGCAACAGAGACAGTGATTTAAACAGATGATTACAGATATTTTTACAATATTAAAATGCTTACACAGTATTGCAGCAGTAGTAATAATCCAATATCGTATTATAACATTCTGACAGTGGTATATTTATGCTAATGAAGTCCCTTTCCTTTGAGTACATTTTACAGCTAATACTACTTGAATGAATGAATGAAATAACTTTCAGTATTTTTTCAGTTAGAGCTTTTACTTAAATAAAACATAACAATACTTCTTCCACCACTGCATATAGTATGATGTTTAATATCTGTAGAGAGATGTGTGCTACTGTCCTGTATCAGGAAGGTTAGGAGAGGATTTTGGCAACCAGTGAATAAAATACTGTGGTTTAAAAGCACTTAGAGCAGTAGTACCTATGATTTGTGGTGCACCTGAGAAGTGTAGCTGAAATAAGGACATAGAGGCAGTTTTTCTATTTTTCAACACAAAGCATCTTTGCTCACAGCATGCATCAGCACTAGGTGTGTAGGGAAATGGTTCTACCGAGAACAAATGGTAATCTTTGAAAGCTGGAGTCCCTGGAGCCCAATGGATTAAACTAAGGTTACTCCGATGAGAAATGCATCATATAGTCATATAATTTATCATATAACCAATGCTGATCAATCAAAAAAGCCCCAATTGACCTGCATAAAGATCCTGTGACTTGGCTTGGGACATCCTCACTCAATATCTGTCATCTGTCATCAAAGCTGTAATCAGTCATCATTATGTATATATGCCTATAATACTGGACCTCTATATGTCACTCTCATTCCTCCTGTTTTGTCTATCTTTTCATAATTAATTAAATTAAATCCACAATATTGGACTTTTAGCCATATATAGTAGCCATAAGTACTGCCTGCATGAAATCAAACAAATTCTACTGAAATGCACAAAGCGAGAAGCACCAGTGGAAGGTTAAAGGCGGGGTCAGCGATTCTAATCCAATACACTTTTTGTCAAATTCAGCGAATACCTCCTCATGGTCCTCAAGCTGTCCGTTGTGTGTGTGTGCTATAAACAAATCTGATGTTCGTGCACAGCCCTGGCTCTGTAAATGGGAAACAAAGTGGCTCGGACCAATCAGACCAATCAGCAGGTGCTCAGGTTCGTGCTCATGCACAGGACTTCTGCTGGCTATCTCCCTCTTCAGAGTTCTCGCCCATGAGGAAGGGAGCTACACCATGATAATAATGAAACGTAAATAACATCGGAGTATACATAACAATCTTTCTCCAGAATCGCTGACCACACTAACAATGTGTCAGGATCTGGACTTTTATTTTCTTAAATGTGGACTTTTATTTTAGTCCTTTATTTATTTTAAAGTTTGGTTTGTCTTAGTTCCTGTGTGTTCCTACCCTAGTGTTTTCCCCTTGTCTTGTTCCTTGATTGTCTTCACCTGTTCCCCATTACCCACCTGCTCCTGGTTTTCTCGTTAGTCTGTCATTACTTATACTAGTCTCTGTCCTTTTTGGTCTTTGTTGGTGCATTGTTCAATGTTGCGCGTTATGTGTCCTGTGTTCAGTGCTTCCGTGATTCGTGGTGTATGTTTTTCTTGCATTTGGACTTACCTATTGTTTGTTTGCTTGCTTACTTGTCTGCCTGCCCACCTGTACCACAAGTAAGACGACATTAACACCCTCAAGTCTGCTCCGAGCCTCCGCTGTCTGCATTTGGGTCCTCTCCCTACCATGTACCGTAACACAATGACTCAGTGATTAGATAACACCAAGCTACCAAAAATAGTACGAAAAATGCTTTTCATTCGAATTTAGTGTAGAATTTCCAGAAAATCAGCAATAGAAAATGCGAATTAAAGTGCGTTTCCATCCACTATCCACTAAGTTGATAGCTTATATGAGTAGAGGTGTAAAGATTAACCAATACACCTTGAAGAACCAATTTTAGAGGCAGCGATACGGCTACATCAATACACAACCACACATCCAACCCAAATTCTGCATGATATTTGGAGGAATAAACTCAACATGGCTGTCAAAAACAGATTTCTTTCTGTTCTCTTCTTTTTTTTTTTTTTGTGACTAGTGTGTGTACGTGTGCATCCCTCTCCTGTTAGGAACCTACGTTTCCAGTTAAATACTAATTCAAGCCATCTATGATATTCCCATGAAAGAGTTGTGGGACTACTGCTGCTGCAAATCTTATAGACTATAGCATTCTTCAAAATATGGTATAATGAAATCTACCTGTGTCTAACCTCGCTACTTATTTAAGAGGTCAGAATAGTCAACACAAGGCAATCAGTGCCAACATTAGCATGCTTTTTCCAACTGGCCCTCCCAGTTGAAGGCAGTATTTTTTTGGCGTCATTGGGCAAAAAATTCCATAATAACCGTCCAGCATATTGTAATTCAAGTGGTCTGAGAGAAAACTTGTACTTCTGCCCCTCCTCTTGGCTCTGTTTGTAGGCTCCAGAAATTTTAGCCCATGACGGGAGACTTTGGCCAATTACAGGTTATTTCAGAGAGACGGTGCGTTTGTATTGGCTGAGCTACAAACGCAGATGCACCTGCACGTCCCTTCAGATGGTGAAAGGCTGATTCAATGCTGAAAATCCTGCAACTTGTGAAGAATTTCCAACACCTCCTTTGCCTACAGCGGCATATAGCACAAAACAACACGTCCCGGCTCCACACGGAGATTCGTGATCATTATGTTCGATGTCGTTCTGATTAAAATCACATGGACATTTTTGCTGGAGGATAGGCTGGTTGTCTGTAAACACGTTTTAAAAATATTTTGAACTTATATTTCATTCATAAAACAATGTTCTTGGTTATTAACTTTACACACGCCTTTGAAAGTAACTCTTAATGTTACCCACCTTCTCTTCAGTCCTCAGCAGACTGTACAACTATACCCTTTATTACTTGCCACTCTCACCATACATTTGTTAATCATTCTTTAATACTGTACCTTAGCTTCAGAATCCATTTTCCATGTTGTTGGTTTATGTGCATGCTGGATATTGCGCTAGAATTTAAAATAAAAAGTGTATGTACTGCATAACTGACAACGTAGTAGTAATAATCTAATGATAATGTAGTTAGTTTTAATGTATGTTTTATAAAATCAGACTCACCTGCACTTTTACCTATATTACCCATACCAATATTTGTTTTTATTTTGACTGTTTTTTTTTATACACAAAACCGTGAAAATCATGATATTTACTCTGGATAAAATAAGTGTGTTCAGCCTTTTAGTGATGCATATTATTCCACATTAATTAACTAATCTTACCAAACCTTACTAAAGTTTAGTAAAGAGCTACAAATTTGATAAAAGTGAGTATCACAGGAATGTGAGAGAGCAAAAATAATAGACTGCCTCCAGTGTGAGAAATACTCTATGAATTAGGAAGTCTCGTGGCATGGCCGGCAAAAAAAATATTCAATTCAGTTTTATTTATATAGCGCCAAATAACAGAAGTTATCTCAGGGCACTTTTTCATATAGAGCAGGTCTAGACTGACTCTTTATATTTACAGAGACCAGCATGAGCAAGCACTAGGAGACAGTGGCAAGGAAAAACCCCCTTTTTATTTCGCACACTGACTGCCTTGCCTGTGGGCCAGCTGCTAAAAAATGCATCTACATTATTGAGTCAGTGTGTTTAGCAGAGTGTAGCAGCACAGGGTTTCATAGATAACTGCTCTAGTTCATCTGGTTATGATTTATCTTTCTCATTTACCTCTTAACTGACTTGACTTCCTTCTCAACCTAAAAATACATTTGAATTTCAAAGAAACTCCTAAGCTGGATGAATTGAAATATGGTTGTACCTTATCCCTACCATGTCTACTTAATTCCTTGCTGGCTCCAGGAATTATGAGATGGCAGGTACGCGGCAGCGAGCCAGCTACCCCTTAAAGTTTCCCGAAAGACACTTCCTTAGGCTTGCTCATCAAGCTGTGTGTGTGCTGGTTTATCGATCTTTCCCAGGCTTTGAGGAAGAAAGAGAAAACGAGACGAAGCGGAAGATTCAAGCTGTGCTGCAACAACAGCAGGACGAGCAGCCATGAAAGAGGAGAGGAAGACCAAAACCACAAAGGGGACAGGAAGAGTAAAAAGAGACAAACATGCATGCACTCACACAAACACATGCCTGTCTTTTCAGAACTTTCGCCTGTGTTGCGCCCTTTGGTTAGCTAAGGTGACGATTGTACTGTGATACCTTAGCTTGACCAAAAACTCTCAGTAAACGGACATTGACTCTTGTGTTGTAAAAGCCAACAACAGGGAGTAACGATTTAATTGAATATGAGCACAGTGGTATACAGTTACAAAAGCTATTTTCACATGTCTTGTAAATGCCCAGTGACAACAATCATGTCCTTTCTGGGTTCTACCGTCTTGAGGTAACGAGCTTGCTGTGATGAACCAACAGCATCCACTCAACTACAGTTCTGAGGGCAGAAATACAATCTTGAGTTGATGAGTTTAGAGGCTAGTGTGGGAGGAAAACCCTGAAGATGGGCCCAGAGACTGTCAAAGCCTGTTCAAGCTAACAGGCAAGTAACCCCCCCACCGCCCCCAAAAAACCCACCTCAATACATAACAGTGACTTTCGATCCCAGAAGGAGCTTCTTTTGATAAGAGATGGAACTGGGATCTTCAAAGTGTAAATTTCCACTGAAAGATCTGCAAGAACTGCATGAGTCAGCATGTTCCAAGGCCTTTTTGAAAAGTTTTCAACCCCATGCTGAATTTGAGAAATTCCTTAGAAAAGAGGAAGCTCACAGTGCAGTCAGACAGGCATGTTCTACTGTTAAAAAAGCATGGCCAGAAACTTAGCTCTCTGTCTAGTTTTATTGACTGTTTCTCTTGGCAACATCCATACAGGAAGTAGGACGAAGTAAAACAAAACAGCAATCATGGGTGATTAGACTGTGAACTTTCTGTTTGCCAAAAGCAGATGGTTTGATATTAAAAAAGTCAACACATTGACTTTTTCACTATTTAACCACAACCACAATCTTTCCATAACCTTTACTTGTTATTGAAAGAAATACTTTCACATGGTTTCTGAAAATGTCAGTGCCAATCTGAAAGTTATTTCTAACAGAAAGACATGCAATTTCTGCCTGTTTTAGACCTTGATTGCAGTAGTCTGATGCCATGATCAATAATGGGTACTCCTTGATCTGACATTTTCAGCTTAAATCAGTTGCTACAGTTGTCAAGACAACTATGTATGCTGGTATGGCACTCCTGAGCTTTGAAAAACATAAGTAAGCTAATAAGGGGAAACAACCTTTTTTCTTGTCATAACGGGTTGATTATCTCGTTATTTCGAATGGCATTAAAAAAAATAATTGCAAGCACGGCCATTCTTGGTTAAAGTACCCCTGTCAGCAGGATGACATAATTTGCCTGTGCCTTCCAAATTCATTATGAATCAGCATTCACTGAGAAAATAAATCTGTTTTATGATGTGACTACACTATGGTTAATGTTTGTTTGGGCACAAAAATGACTTGGTATGGTTCAGGGAAAGATCATGGTTTGGGTTGACTGTCGGTTGGAAACAGTCTTGTCAAGGTGAGTATTTGTGGGAGCAGGACCCAAAAGCAAACAGCAGCGGAGGCTCACAGCAGCTTAAATGGTTTATTTAATGGCTTGCTCGGTAGCGCCGGCATGCAAACAAGTCCACACAGGACAACACAGGAGTACAAGAGAGAGGTCCAACTAAGGACCATAGAAACAGGAAACACAGAAGCGCAAAAACTCATCCAACATCGGTGGCTGCAACCAGGACGGAAGACAATGACGCGACAGGGGACACAGGAAAGGAACAGGAATATATAGAGGGAAGGCAAATGAGAAAATGAGCGGCAGGTGTGAAAATGAAGAACAGGTGCAGAGACTCAAGGATAATGACACTAGGGAAGGGACACAAGAAGCAAGAGACAAGACAACCACAAACACAGGAAACAATACTGACCACAATTTCAAAATAAAACAGGAACAGATGAAACACCCAAAAATACAACAAAGTCCAAAAATCAAAACACCACAAGTCCAAACTGTGACAAGTCTGATGTTTCGTTGACCCATCCATTCAACACAACCTCACGTAGACTTTGTCGCCTTATAATGTCATCTGACTTTCTCCATTTATTAGGGCCGCTAGAGAGCTTTGTCACTTGAATGTAAACAGATGTTGTTTTGGGGCATTTGATCAAACAAATGATTTTGTTGTAAGGACAGTCTCCATCTTGAGAATGACTGCTGGTCAACATAGTATTTATGAACTGCAATCAAATTTCATACTTGTTTCATTGTCTGACAACAGAAACAGAAAAATGTGTAAATGAGGAAAAACTATGTTGCGAATTCGGCTTCATTAAAACACGGTGACGGTGATCACAGAGAGCAGGAGGAGACAACAGAGGTTTAACGGGCCGTCTCCATCCCCCTCTCGCTGCTCTCCCTCTCTCACTAACTACAAACACTGATCACTACAAATAATTTTAAGTGAATTGCCAATAAATACAGGTATTTATATACATTCGCATGTGATTTTTACACATAAGAGATGCAAACTGCTCCACCAAAAATAGAAAAATAGATAGAGGAACAGGGGGAAAAAAGTGCATTATAGCCACAGGTGAGACGCTCCAGACACAGACCCACACACGTACACCAGCTAGAATGGCAGCGGATGGCCTCTGGAAGCCGGATCCTACATAAACTGTAATGGCCTCTCCCTGTTTTTTTGCGCCAGTCTTTGCGCTCTCGCACACACAGCCACTAACATCTGCAATTACAGCTGACCCAGTGTGCCTTGTCACTGCCCGGGCCGTACCAGAAACCCGATTTGTTTCCTGTCGGAAGTATGTCGAAGCAATTTACGGCAGTTTCTAGGATTTAAATAAAATAATGTTATCTTTGGTTTTACTAGTTATGAAATACAACATTCAAATTTCTTATTAAATAAATACGTGTTTATCTTGTTTTTGTAAAGAATGTCTATAATATGGCACAAATGAAATAGAAGATTACATTTTTCCTCACTAAATAAATACTTTTTCTCTTATTTTGGTAAATAATATCTAAAATATGGAGCTAATTTCATCATTCAATTATGAAAAATGAAATATATATTAATGTATACTTATTATGATACATTTGTTACTTTTTTTTTGTATTTCCTAAAATATCTCAGGCACAATTGGGTGTTCGATGTATGTGTGAAGTTGATGAATAAGCATAAGTGATTTAACAACAGCAGATCGTCCAAAAAGTCACCTGTCCATTGGTCTGGGGATGGTAAGCACTGGAGACCGCATGCATGATTTTCAGCATACTGAAAAGGCTGGCATTGAGCTGCAGGGGAATGATCAGTTAAATTTGCAAGACTGAATTACTTGCAGACGACAATATATATGTGGAAATTATGTAGGAAAAAAAACAAACTTTCACAAAACTTCACCTTGTTGACAAACTCCTTCCCGTCGTCTGTGATGATTTTCCTGACCATGCCAAACATGTACAACTTTGAGGTTATTGTTGCTGAGTTGCTGTCTTGTTCTACATGTGTAGATGCTAACCAGTAGTTCTCAGGAGGAACAAAGGGTAAAAAACAAATTGCAGGTAAATGATTGAAAGTGAAAGCAGCCTCCCTCACATCATCTGTAGCTTTCTGTAAGACTCTTTGGTGTTTGCTTGCAGATGTAACTTCAAACACCGATGGAGGCAGATTGGTTTCTTCACATGAAACATCTGGATACACCCATACACAAGAATACTCACAACCAGACACACATGTGCATGTGCACACACATTAACAGATGGTTAAATACAGACAAACCGCCAAGTAGACACACACGCACACATGCAACATAAGATTGCATATGCATGCACACCTGTTCTGGGGCCACATTTGTATGAACACAGTCTTTTGGTCTTTCAGATTATTTACCATTCAGTACTTCCATTGGTTTCATAAAATAATTCTCAAAGCAGCAAATGTTTTATCAGATATTTAAAGAGCTGTGACTGATATGCAGTATACTCTTAAACAGTGGTTACAGTGTGTTAAACATAAATGCCATTTCACCGGCTGGGACAGGGGAAATGGCACTTACCCACCACCACCAATATCTGGGTCCAAAAGAGCAGCTGGCAACACCATATGTCACAAAGGTAGATCAGGTCTGTCTAGACACTCCTCAGGTTGAAAATAAGAGTTAGTAGTGATAAGGACTGCAGTGTATCACAACTGGCCATCCCAAATTAGGTGAAAAAGGGAAAAAAAAAGAATACAATAAATAAGAACTCTGGTTTTCTGAATAGACAAATCGGTGCACAGCAAGCAGCGCATATCACAAGACAAAAAATCTGCAGCGACAGCAGCAGCTCTATGAAACACAGCAGCGCTTTGACCCAAATGCTAATGTCAGCATGCTAACATGCTCACTATGACAATGCTAACGGGTGTAATATTTACCATGTTAACAATTTAAGCTTAGTGTGTTAGCATGCTAAAATTAGCTAATTGGCACTAAACACAAAGTACATCTCAGGATGATGGGAATAATATTTGTTTGGTCATTAATCAAAGTATTGGACAAAGTTTGACTTGACCTTATCAGATTCATCCTGAGGAGGACTTCAATGTGCGTACCACATTTCATAGCTGTCGAGACATTTCATGGGTGCTGGTGAGAAAAAATCTTTTGACGGAATTTTTTTACTGGTGTTGATTCCAACAGCGCAAAGTCACCTAGGGAGGTCCTGGGGCATACCCCCCTGAAATTTCTTTTTTAAATAGTGCATTCTGATGAATTCTGCATGAAACAAACATTTTACCTTCAACTAGTGATGAAGGAGTCCTATTTCCCTCCATACTGAACATCCAACTATATTTTAGAATAAAAATAACACAAATATCTGTATGAATTTTCTTTATCAACTTTAAAGGCAACCAGAATCTACATCAGTCAGTAAAAGAAAAAAGTGTTTTTGTCAAATTCTTGTCACTTTCATATTAACATGTGACTGCACACTGTCTCTTATTCTGACTGCACACGACTGGCATTCCAGCAGAGGGCAGTGAGGATGACTTGCTAGTATAGGGACCTGATGAGGGCCTTCCAGCTGAGGGGCCTGTGGTAGACCTGCCAGCAAAGGGACATGCTGAAGGCCTTCCAGCAGGGGGGCAGATCTGGAAGTTCCAGGTGTGGAATTGGCTATGGAAATATCAGACCTTGGAGATGGTCCCAGCTCACCTTCTCATTCTGTGACCTATCCTCAAGCCATTCTCTAACAAAGAAAGCGATGAACTTTCTTGTAAGGCCAAACATCTCTTTGTAGAGAGTGTCTACAGTTGGTTCCTCACTCTGGTAGAGTTTGACATATGCACGCAACTCTGGAAGCAGTCCTTGGTACAGCTTTATCACTTTGCTCCGTTCCAATCCTGCTTCATCAAGCACTGCCTCAATGCCATCGAACAGATTGGAGGCTGTAGCCTGATTTTCCGCAAATGCCCCGAGATGTTCTGTTATGACTTTCCCTAATTCCTCATTGAAGAATCTTACTAAAATGTCATTGCCATTGTTCGTGGCTTCATCAATGTTGAGGGAATAAAAGTTTTTTCTCAATTTTCCAACTAACTCCTCCTTTAAACTTTTAGCCACACCATGAGTCATATAATAAGTACATGTCTGCCTTGACAAAGTGACTCCAGACAGTACATTCTTGGACTCTGACATCCTCTTGGCGTACTCCCCCAAATGTTGTGCAAAAGAAAAAGGGAGACAATGCTGCATTTAGATCATTAAGACCCCTGTATTATTATTGTGGTTCTCTGCTTTATAGTTTATTGTCTTTTAAATACATAGGTAAATGCCATCCTGTCTCATTTAGCCTACAGACAGTCTGTTGTCATAATGACACTTGTCAACTTTCTTGTGTAGATTTGACTGATGATTGCCTCACCTTTTACAGCTCATCTTTTGCCCAAATATTGGTGGAGTTGGACAATTCTTTACCTGGCAATGTTTCCTTCAAATTTTTTGGCCAATATTGTTCCTCATATTTGTAATCTGAATAGGGAATGTGGGAGAGACAGTGCGATGCAAATCACCACTTCAACTCGACAGGTGCAATGACTTGACATGAGACTTACTCTGAAATACTGGAGATTAACGGCTAAACGGAAGCACTAAAGAAAGGGTTAAAGTTGGGTAGAAAGTAAACCCACAGAAACAGGAGCGTTTGCAGCCCCTCCATACCATCCATGGGACAAAGTTTGCGAACATGAATAGCAAAAATCTAAAAGTCTGTAACATGATAACATTCGAATTCAACTCTTGTTAACTTTTCCAAAGATAAAATATACAGGCATTTTGCACTTGGGGTGAATTTTAGACCATGCTTTCAGCATTCAATAAATAGTTATTTAAGACCTTCCCAAACAGAATTTAAGACTATTTAATACCACTTCACCTGGTTCACTGTCTCCTCTGCGGCCTCTCTGCTCTTCTGTTCGCTGACTTCACTCTGTGTGTGTGTGTGTGTGTTTGTATGTGTGTATGTGTAGGAGCTCAGCAGAGGAGAGGCTACAGCGTGATAATAAATTACACCAAATCATTAAAACGTAAAAGAACCGGTAACGTCGGAGCTTTTTAATACTATGGTTTTTAATAACTTAATGATCTAATTCTTTGCAGAATTTTTGTTTTTTTGTGTAATTTGAAGCAGATAATATGCGTAAAATCTTTTTTTGTGTTAGCGGTAAACAGACTATGACTCTTGCACCCATGCATTTGACTCAAAACCACAAATACCAACCTGCTAATGGCACTAGAGGGAGAAGACGGGGTGAGCAAAGTTACTGGGATACATCCTCTAGGAACCATGAATGTCTGTACCAGAAATGGTGCCAATTACATGTTCAGATATGTTGCAGGATAAGTGGAAACTTTGCATCTAATGCCACCAGCACGTCAAAGTCAGAGGATTACTAAAGTCAGTAAGCTTCATCCTCTGGGGACCATGAATGTCTGTAAATTTCACAGCAATCCATTTAATTCACTTTTTGAGATAATTCAGTCTCAACCAAAGCAATGGACTAACCAACACTGTCATCCCTAGAGCCAAGTGAAGTGTGAGAAGAAGTGGGGGAAAAGTTATTCCCTCATTGCCACAGACATTTGTATCACTTTAAAAATGTGTTATTTATTTGTAATTTCAAAATGAAAAGGCAGGTCAAGTGGAGTGTAGGTGCTTTGTCTTTCAGAATATTTCCATTATGTTTTGTTTCCAAGGTTACATACTGCCATTCACTTTACCTTTGCAACCAGCAGATCCAATTAACTTTCTAATAAAAAGTATGTTGACAGGCAACCCTAATATGGCTTATCTTTCCATGCCATAGAACTAAACTGCTGTCCTAAAAATAATTACAAATACCTACGAGCCATATATTGTTGCACTGGGTGACACATTTCTTCATTACAACGAGCAGGGCCAGTGAGTTTATTTTACAACAACTTTGCGAGTGTTCATTGTAATGAAGGAATATGTCAACCAGTGCAGCAGCGTACCTTTTTTATGTGTTTATTAGATTTTAAATGATAATAGAATCCTATTACACAGAGGCATATGCAATATCTGCTTGTGACAATACTTGTTAGTGGGATAAGTTCAATGCTAGCTGTGTTTGTCATGGGACTTGTTTATCATGATGGAAAAAATTATACAAATCTTATGCTTTAAAAACACAAGAAACAATAGTTGGTTGTGTTGCTCCCACTTGTTACAATCTTATAGTATTACACACATATTCAATACTATGATTTTTTTTTTTTGGCAGCCTAAAAATTCGGCATAGATAATTAATCCAACTTAACTTTAATTTACATTTAGCCACATATGCTTCTCTTCTGGCCAGACCACAAATCCGTCTGATCCTACTCCACTCCAGAGTTTGGTGGTAATGCTCCTGAAACTGTTTGGTAACTGTAATCCATAAACACACAAACACACAGATGAATTGTATTTATGGCTGGATCGGCTGCTCTCTTACTCACACAGATCCTCCAGTAGTCGCACTGATCAGATAAATGCTACAGCAGCACGTTACAATGTATGGACCATATGTGTTGAGATCGCTGAAGTCGCTTTCTTCCTGTTGTTTTATAAGACATGGAGAAAAATGGTGAATATCAGATCATTTCTGTCACTTTAGATATCAGTTTGACTCTGATGCTTCTTAGATACATATACCCTAAGCTTTTTTGATGTTGAATAGTTATCCAATTTGCCCAGGACGCAATAGCTCTCCTCTCATCTAAATTCACAAAGATGCAGATGGTTAAGTTCAAAATCAAGTTTGTGTACTATGCGAGCCCTTAAAAATATCTAAAACCTGTTGTTTATGGGGAGTAGAGATGGTTGGTCATTACTTGGTTGGTTTGATCCCTAGTTCAACCTATCCACATTTTAAAGCGTATTTGAGAGAAACCTTTGGATAAAGCCTTCTGCGAAAAAGAATGTAATGTAATGGCTGAATGGGGTATTGTAGGTCAACAAAAAAAAAAAAAAAGACTATGCAGAGAAACAACATTGAAAGGCCCACAGGCATCAGAAGAGAATAACAAGACATTTTAGTATCCTTATGCATATTCAGCTTTTTTTCTGAAATATCATGACCCAGTATAATGAAATGAAATCATAGAAATACGTTTAAAAGTTCTGAAGATGTTCACTTGACGGTGCAAAAGGGTTTCATTTAATGGGCACATAGTAGCTATGATGGATGGTACTGTGGGAGCCCCGAAGCTGTGACTTTACCAAAGAAGTTGAAAGAAAAGTTTGCAGCAATTATTTGTCCCTGTCGTAGCAGCTGCTCTCATCTCAGCCTCCAGTTATAGACAGAGCTAACTGAAGCACCAGCTCGCTGCTGAAATGTCTGATTTAGATGTTGAGACAGAGAGGAGACACGGGGTGAGGATGGGAAAGACAGAGACAAATAGACAAAAACGGACCAAACTAAGTCAAAGAGGGAGAAAAAAAAGATGCCTTGAGAGTTTTCCTCTCCCCTCTAACTGGTGTGAAAAAGATAATGCAAATGAAAACGTGGCCTGCTGAATGATGATAGAAGCTTAAAACCAGTTTGCGGCGTATCTGGTCTGCACTGACGGCACTGTTTCTGCTTTGCTTGTGAAATTAGGGAGGAGTTCTTATAATCTGGCTATTCAACACCTTCGTGTTTTAATAAGCTTAGAGTTGCCTTTATCCTCTTCCTTCCTAAACCCCCTTACTGACAGCTCAATGCTCCCATCATACATGGGAAGACGGGAACAAACATGTTTTTCCTTCCTTGCTTTTTTATTTCTTGATGCATTTCTATTTCAGTCTATTAGAATACACATTCCTGCATGCTGTTGTTATAGATGTTATTTATTTAAATTTGATTTTACTACAATTTTCTGCTCTGATTGGTGCAGAGTGGAGAGGGATTGTTAGGAATCGGGGGGTGGATTATGTGACAATCTGTTATGAAGAAAGACCACATCAATAACAATCACAATATGGGTGTCTGTGAGGGAGAGATATAGTTTTATTGGTGTGATAATTCAGCCATCTTTTTTAGAGCTGATCAATAAATGGACTCCAAACACTAATTGCTTGTGTAGCAGCACAGTAATACATTAGCAGACAAGTTATTTTGTGACATCTGGGGCAATTTTTACTGGCAGTACGCAAAGAGGACTGTTTACAGATCAGTTAATGGTCCTGTAGTGCGTAATCTTTGACCTTACAGTACATTACTGCAGGCTGCCTCTACAGAAGTGGCAGTTAACTGTCGGTGCCAGGAGCTGACTTGCCTGTCCAGAAAATTAAGACCTGGTTAAAAACATTCAGTGGGAGTGGATTTACCAAAGGCTCACATGGTAATTTCCACAGCACAAATTTCATCAGTTCAGCAACAGAGGTCATGTCATACTCTCCACTCTGCTGCTCGGAGAATCACCTTTTTATGTTAACAAAAATACTGTTCGTGTCCATTAAATAATTTGGTGTTAAACTGCTCACAATAAAACTCAACCTTTTCTGAAGATTTTCACTAACCAAAGTTTTGGACAAATTAAACACTTTGGCCTGTTGATGAGAAATGTTAAGGGATAAAGTTAACACAATTGCAGTAATTTAAGAGCAATAATCAATAGCAAATCAAATGCAAACTGATGAGAAAATAGGGAAGGCCCTGTCTTGCTGAAATATTATATAATACACTTGCAAAAATGGGGGAAATTACGAATAAAGGCCTCTCTCTAGGAAAATCATGTTTCCCATAAAGGCCTGGTTCTCTCTGCAGTTGAGGTAAATAAAGGCCACTGGCAGAATTTGAGAATTGTCAGTAATTGAAAAGGGGTAGCTATATTTCCCTCTTTTCTGATTGGTTGGTATTGACCCTAGAAACTTGCTTACATATATAACCAAATCCTTGTTTCTACAGAGGACACACTGCTGTCTCCCTCAGGTTTTGTGAGGGAAGCAGATCCTACGACCAGCATTTTAATTTTGCAAAACTGAAAAGGCCAACTCATGCATGGTTTGGCACAGATAACATTGTCAGCCAGTTAGACTGTGAGAAAATTAACTTCAGTCCAGTCATTCCTTTGGTTTAAATGCCTTTTGGGGCTGGAAATAGCCTTCTGCAGTGTTTGTGTTGTATTTAGAATACAAAAGGTTCAACCTCTTGTAAAATCTTTTAATCGAAGTGAAGGCATCTCAGAAGGCAGTGGATAAAGGCTAAAGATAGCGAGAAAGACAGCATTAATATGCTGCAGAATGATCTAGAATGTAGGTTGGCAACTTTAAGGAAAGCACAAAGTCTTAGGAAATGGTGTCCCCTATAAGCTGTATAAAAATACTCCAGATGTGTTGCAGTTTTTGTGGAGGCTTATTAGGGTAGCATGGAGGAAGCAGCTTATTCCTAAGTTTTGGCGAAAGGCAGGAGGGATCTTTATTTCTAAGGAGACAGATTCTGTTGATGTAGGACTGTTTAGGCCTATTGTTGGCGTGGCAGCAGTTGGATAAAGCTGTGTTTTTATACATGTTATTTCTGATACCATTCCATATAGCTTTGTTTTTTCTTTCAACAACCTTTTATGGCTTTTCTATACCAAAGATTTAATAAATATACTGGGCATTCTTTGTAGTGTGTCTTATAGATGCTGACCAAAAACTACGTCCGCATTAATGCCCCTTTTTGAAATTCTGCCACTTACTAGCTAATAGTAAATGTTTGGTTTTAGTCTGAGGTTGAACGCAGCTACAGCTCAAACTAAATCCTCCAAATAACATCCCAAAGTGAATCTTAGGAGGGCATGCATACAACATTTAATGTTGCAACACAGAAACATGGTCTGGAATAACAACAATGTATGTGCTGCAGTGGTGAGAAAAGAATATAATATATCATATATATAAGCTCCAGCTAATTTACGCCAAAGGAACTGGTAAAACAATATGAGCCTAGAGAATCTAGAGTGTGTGTCTCTGAAGTAAAGACAAATCAGTCTAGAATATTAAATACACAGTGAAATAAAAACAAAATACAAACAAAACATTGTTTTGTACATTGTTTTAAGCTTTCATGTGTCACCTTGTGGTTTTTTACTTGAATTTTCGAGTTTCACAACATGACATAGGCAGTGGGTGATATCTCCATTTCAAAGCCATACACTTTAATTATTTCTACTGCATATGCAGTGACTACAATTCAAACAGATGGAAAAATCAGGAAAAGTGAGAGAGTAGGACTGAAATAGAGGGAGAATATATTCCCCACCTAATTCTCTTTGTATTAAATGCTCACAGTACAGTGAACTTGTGCTGATTTGGTCAAAATTGTGATAACCAAAAAGAAAATTATTGCAGCATCATTTTTTGTGTCATAGTTGTGGTGTATAGGAGTTTGATGTAACATCCCACTGCATTTGAGGTTAATACACAATGGGCAGAGTACACATGTCTCCTAGCACCGCCAGCCCCCACATCAGTCAACAGCAGAATCAGTTTTAGTTCACATTTTCTTGCAGAAAAAGTGAGAAGAATTTCAATTTAAGTTGAACTTAAGAGCTGTACTTCAACATAATTACATGCTTCACAGCACAATTTTCACAAAAGTGCCAGAAATGTTTAACATTAGTCATGAGGTGTACCGTACAATTTACTAGTGCTTACGACATAATAAGGTATGTGTCACTCTGCTCAGCCTTTGCTTTCTTACAGTGACTTCACCGTCTCTCTCTTGGAAGGTGAGTAAACATGCACTGAAAAAGCAAAAAAAATATCTGCTGGATGTTGTACTCACAGGCCTGATATGTATGGAGTTTATTCCATTAAGACTTTGTGTAATTAGCATACACACGAGATGATTGTCAGTGTCCTCTGTCATCCACATCAACAGTGCCATACAAAGTGTAAGGAAAGTTTAAAGGTGACTGCGTAGAGGCCTGATGGGTAGTTGGATACATGTACACGAACAGCAAAAGGCAGACACCAAGTCAAACTGACCGCGTACTGACAGTCCTGCAGTTTTGCTTTCAGACAGTCCTCTGAGAACTGGGCCCAATTTACTTTCCATTTGCTGTGCACTGTTATTTTTCTGAGCTCTCTCACACACAAGAAAGCTTTTATTTTCGTATCTCTCTCTCTCTCTCAGACACACATACAGTGCAGTCCACACACCACTTGTACGTATGGCTGAGAGTGACCTTGACACAAGCTTTCACTGTTCATTTTGATTAGCCTCTCCCAACTTGCCACATGCCTTCACCCACAGCAACCCTCATCACCACCCAAAGCCACTTAAGTCTTTTGAAGACAGACTCTTGTTTCTGCCTTCTGTGTACTCTCCACTCTGCTTTCAAGCCTTTTACATCACACCACTGTGTGTGTCCTACATGATGAACTATGTATGGGTCAAGTCAAAATTTTAACTCTCTACTTTCATGTATTTTTTTCTTTTCTTGGCAGAAATATATATAGAGACTGATACTGTATCTCAAAATCTGGCCTGATAAAACCGAAGCTATCTGTATGGCTAGATACCACTCGAGTAATGTATCCACATATGTTTTTTTTTGTTTGTTTTGTTTTTTGAGTTTGGGTGAACAGACTCTTTAAACTAAGGGCAACGGCTACAGATTTAAACAATGTGCTTTTCAGGGGACCTTCATTATTTTTACGGGACTACATTTTTGCTGTTGCCTTCAGTCTTACTCACTCTAACCTCTTTCGATTTCTCTTTTTCCGTTTCCATCCCTCCTAATACTCTCACCGACTCTCCTTGCCAACAGTGTGTATCACATCGTCACTGTTTACTTTGCTCTTGGCGCTTCCAGATTGCTTCGGCTATTTACTCCTCTGGATGAGCTCAGTTTGGATAGGTGGATGGGAAGCAGCAGCCTTTCGTTGGGGAGCTAGTTAACCTGCAGCACCCCATCGTGTGGTCTTGTTTTACTTCAGCCCGACCTTTGTCTGTCTCTGCTCGTACGGCTCTCACTCAGCTCACCCAACTGTTTCTCAAAGACTCCACAAATGAGAAAATACCAATTGTCAGAAAATATCAATTTACTTTCCCCATTCTGCACGTCTCAGAGGAAATTTACACCAGAATAATTGACTGTGGTTTATGGGTGTCTGAGCACAGAAGCGGAACAGAGCTGTGAAGAATATATTGGCTAAAACTATGACAATAAGACCCAGACTGCAAGGAAAAGAAGAGGTTTTTCTTTTTTAACTGGCATCTGACTAGCACAGCAACCAGCAAAGCAGTAGTTGGTGAAGAACATTAACAGCAGGTAGAAGTGACTTTTCTCAGACGTTGTTGGCTCCAGGAAGACTCATTCTGCTCTCTTCTATTATCTCCTCTTCCCTTGTCTCCTGATTTAGGCGTATGTTAAGTGCAGCTTCTGCATCCAATGTACTGTCACCACTGGATAGAAGGAAGCCTTACATCCTGAAAGGGTGTGGTCTTGTGAAATATTCACTTTTAGTTAGCCTCTTAGGTCAGACCTGGCTGAGGAGCACACAGTACATCAAGTACTTATACAGACACACTCCACTAAAATGCAGTCTACTTCCAGCAGAGTATTTGTTATTTGTACTCTGTTTCTCGTATATGCGAAGCATTTGTCACTGTGTATGTCACAGTGACCTTTCAAGCTGTATGCCAGTGTTTGCTCTTCGAAAAACAGACAGAATCTTTCATCTGAAAAAGGCCTAGACTGTCTTTGTAGCTGTGATGTTGTTTGATTTATCTTTCTGTCTAGACTCACCCCTTGTTTGGTGTTGAGAGTATAACTGGGCAAAGAGGGCACCGATATTTAATAAAGTGCTGTCCCACTGTAAGACCTTTAGGTTTTAAAAGAAAGAAGGCTCAGTTGAAAATTGAGATTGTGGAAGCAAATAAGTGACATGATAACTTACCAGCTCAGCACACCACATCTCTGTTGCAAGTAACAAACACATTCCTTCATGACCTTATGTACAATACATTTGAAACAGTGGTCCACAACTGCAACAAGTCCAATGTTACAGATTTTGAATGGTTGAAAGTTTTAAGACTGTTTCACGTTGGGTGTGGTCAAAAAGTGTGTTTTGTTGCACCTGTAATCATGCCCAACAGTGATGTCACGGGGTCCTGGAGTACACATGTACATCACTGTTGCACGGTGAGAAGTTAAACCACTGGGGATCAGAAAAAAACAAGGTTTTCAGGGGGTTTTAAGTTGCTCTGCTGTACGGAGCGATTAAATGTGCATCTAGTACACCTCATTAAGAGCTCTAATCAATTTAATTGTATCAATAATCAATTTAACAGGCATCTTATTTCCGTACCAGCTATCTCCATGCCCCCGCTGAAGTTTCTCTTACATTTGAGTTGTTTTGTTGATTCGAGTTAGACTGGACACGCATAATTACGTCACTTAAAACATGCTGCCTTGACTTGAAATGAGCCCAAACAGCAGACTCAGACTGGCTGTGTTCTTATGCCATTAGGTTTTGACAATTTCAAGAGATTTGTTACATATTTTTTTACACTTCCTTTCAGCCTCCCTACAGTTTCTTTTCAAGACTGTAGTGGAGTCAGTAAGCCAGAGAAAGTTTTTTAAGGAATCACTCGCTTTTCTTTAAGAGGTGCAATGGGATCTAAAATATAAGGACAGGAAGTGTGGAGGTAGGCGAGGCACTAGAACAAGCAGCTGAAATAGCTTGGTAGACCTGAGAAGCTGAAAATCCATGTTGAAATGGTTCCTGTGCTGAACCTCTAATAGGTTCCTTGTGCTTCTCAGAACAGGTCTCATCTGGACCATTTAATGTGATTTAACCAAAGAAAATTACTGAATTTTATGTCAGGGACTTTTGGTTAATTTTGGTTGCGCTGTAACAAAGGAAACTCCTTTCAAGCCCCCAGTGCTACCCACACAGAGTGACCTTGTGTGCATTTACAATTCTAAAAGTTGTCAAAAATGAAAAGGGAAGAAAGTCTCAGACTCTAAGGACCTGAACAATAAAATCTGGGTTACAAATACCAACCCAGAATGTGAGTGGGACGCCTTGACAAGAGCTGAGGAACACACTTTCTGCTCCAAGAGACCACAATACGTCCGATCCATGTTTATCCACGGGGGGAACAGTCTGGTACACTCAGCCGACACTTCAGAGATGGCAGTGTGTGAGTGTGCATTGTGTGTGCACAAAAGGGAAACACATCGGGTCTCATGTTGACACGTTTAAAAATATTCATAGCAAGTCAAGTTATTCAGGAGATGCGCAGTGCTTAGGGTATTTCAAGAACATACATCTGCACATGCACAAACAGCAAAACATCCAGACACACATACAAAACTACATATATAAAATACCTTAGGGGTTTTCCGGGACCGTATGCATCGAACAGACTGATGTAGACAAACGTGTAAAATGCCTGGGGCCTTCTCATGAGTGGAGCAATAGGTCAATATCATGCATGATGGCTGTGAGGTCTCGCCCAGATGGACTCAGCCTGTCAGATTTCACACTTTTCTCTTGTCTGTCTGTGATCCCAACAGGGACTTGCGGTCCAGTGGACATGGTTCTGGGGTTTTGTTTGTGAGGCTGTATTTTTGCATCTTGTGTAATTCATTTGGGTTTTTGACTTTCTTGTGTAATCATGATTTACCCAACCTCTCCTCTTAAAACTTGTGCTCAGATACAACTAATTTGCATTAGAAGATTTGTTTTGTAGGCAGCATAATGCTGTCTGGGTTACATTTCTATCAATATAACAAGGAAACATTAATATTATAAACATAAACTGCCCACTGCCAAAGCCAAATTGTTCATATTGACAATAGTGTCAATGTATTTAACCCCTTTCCCTACAATATTAGCTCATATCAGCTACGCATCCTAAAGCATGATTAATGTTTTTTATCAAAGCACTTGGTGAAGGTTAGAGAAAGATTGATATCTTGATTAAATATTTAAAAAGTCAGGGATGATAGAGTTTTGTAATATCAATGTTTTTGGAAAGGTTTGGAAAATTGAGATACTTTGAGCCTACTACTACTACTACTACTACTACTACTTCCACATTGGATTTTTCATTTTTTATTATTTTGACAGCCAACCAAGCATAACAATAAAGCTTATATGAAACATCTTTGACATGAACATTGTGGAATTTTGTTTGAGCTTGCCGCTGATCTCGGCTTCAGGTAAGTCCCAAACAACATACAGCCAGCCAGCCTGCCAGCCTTCTGTCTTTTTTATTTTGTTGTACACCCACATACACATGGACACTTAGGTGTCCATTAGTATGTTAGGTATTATGAAAATTGTTGTGTTAAAATGTTTATGTCCTTGTAAGCGGAAGATGCATTGAAATATAATCCATGAGTGATTGTTGTGAAACACACGAATTACCATGTAAGGGTAAAAGACTGGAGAAGTATTAGGCTTCTCTCGTGTGTCTGTACAGCATAATATTGTAGGACAACCGCATGACAGGATGTAAAGGCTGGGTGGGACAGCGAGCATAAGTATCATGGACATGTGCTAGACAAAGACAATTATTGTGTTTAATGCCTCACAAGGTATAGAACATACAAAGCAGAGCTTGTTGCTCCATTCAATAAGGGGACAACTGCAGGAGATCCCATCTCCCATATATGTATGGGGTGACTCTTGCTTGCAAGCAATAAAGAATTCGAACTAGAGCCTAAGACAGATATTGTGTTCAAGTATTTCATTACCATCAATTTGGGGTAGCAGGATGGTGTATGTGGGATTGATTGACTATTATGGAGTGAAAGTAGTCACAATAATATTTATATAAATGTGTATTACATGATCTACAAATGAAAAACAAGATTTGTAAATGTGAACAATGATTTGTGTGTAATTTTGGGTACTCACAAATGCGTGTTCCAATCCACACACAAATACCAAGCAAAAAAACAGTTTTACAAATGCACACATCACAACCTGAATAAATATGTATATTTTACTTACAGATTTTTTACTTCAACTTCACAGATCTGATCCTTTTCGCTTTCTAAAAGCTTCCTGCGCATACAAATGTCCAAAGATATTTGTGACATTCTTTTGTATTTATTTACAGATTGCTAAATTTGTTTGCATGGATCGCCTGTTACACACGGGTCAGGTTTCTGTTATAAGCTGAGAGGAATCTTCACGGGACCCAAACACAAAACCCGAACCAGGTAGGTGAAGGACAATGGGTGACTTGGTGGCTGCCTCCGGGAGTGAAGAGAACACCGAGGCGTAGTTGTGGTGAGTTGCGGGGTCTGAGGCTGTGGCGTAAGCTGGGGTTTCCACGGGTAGATAAGGCGAGGCAGGCAGGAAACTGGCCGGCACGGATTCACACTGGTGTACGAGACGATCTGGCGCTGAACAAACATCTCTTCCTGGTATTAGTATCCTCCCATCTGATGAGGACAGATGAGCTGCAGGAGTGTCTGATCAGCAGTCAGCCAGCCACGCCCCTTGACCCAGATCTGCTGTGAGCCACAGACAAACACACCACCACCAAACAAACAGAGAACTGGCCACTAACAGTTACTTTCGCTTTTGGGATTTTGAGACTATATTAAAGCTGTTTCAGCTACACAGATTCGTAAATGCATGTTGCGTTTAAGTGCTGGTGGAAAACTGGGACATCTGGGCTTTCGGCGAATTCATGTTTAATTTCAAAGTGGGAAAGACGTTTTTCTAAATAACAGAATAGCTCCTCACCCCTCGATTAGAGCACATACATTTACCAACCATAGACTCTATACAGTAACCTATAAATGTAAATATATGATTTAAATAAGCTACTGCTAGGTGGTAGAGTTGTTCTTCTGCTGGGAAAACTGCCAGTCCAGGCAAAAAGCGGATGCCGGTGTTGTGCCGTTTTCCCACTCCCCGGCAGAATCCTACTCCCCTTCGCGTGAACGCGCATCCGCTTGTTCTCAGTGCCGCTTATTTTCATTAAGTTCAATCTGCCTCTTAGTTTTACATCTATGCTCTTCCTTCCGACCAAATGAGTGTTTTTAAACACTTTCTACCGCTCAACAAAGACCAGACCATCACAAGAGGAGACATTTATCACGAAAAGCGATCCTATATTTAAGGTTTTAGGTTTTAAGATGAACAGATCGCAACGCGAACATCAGAATTGCACTAGCGATAGACGACCCATAATGTACGCCATAACATCCACGATAACAAACTACGAGAGCACTTAGAATGCTTAACAGTTTACAAGTAATACATTTATGTAGGCCTGTTATATTATTTATACTGCCAAAATTCAGCCCCCCACCCCTATCTATTGTTTGCAAAGTCTGAGACACTTTAAATTTATTGAGTAATCAATGAAGGTACTACTGTTCTGAATCATTAAAGTCTTATTTATTTATTTATTTATTTATTATTAAGTAGACTGACACTAATAAATAATTGTGTATGAGAAAGAGAGTTGTTATATAACGTTGAAAATGATGACGTTGCAGAAACATTTGCAAGGCCTTGGTGGACACAATTATTTTTCAGTTGATGTAGAATGTTACAAAAAAGAAAACAATGGTGTCAGGTCAAGCTGAGGCACAGAGATGCTCAAGGTCAAGCAGGTGGACCTTAGAGACGGAGCACGAAAGGAGGGGTGAAAGAGACAGGATAAAAGGGAGAGCTCAAGCTGTTGATTTTCAGTTTCTCCTTGGACCTAACTCGTGTTTGCTGTACCTTGTTTGCTTTGACTGTAAACTCTTTTCATATTTGAACTCTTTTTACTCAGTTGTATTATTAACTATTAATTGTTAGTATTGAATTGATTTTATGGTGTGGTGAAGACTTCAGGGACATCTGGCCCATCTTTGGAGTTTTCCTCCCACGCTAGCTGTTGCTGAACTATGAAAGTTATGTGATCTGAATTTATAACTTAAATTCTGTTACCTTTATAACCAAGTTAACATAGTTTGATCAGCTAACATCAGGTTAGCTTAACCATGTAGATGGCGATAAGCTCTCTTTTTAGCTTCCACAGTTTGACATACTTTTATTTTATTGAAATGCCAGCTGTGAAATACTGAGTCTATAAAATTAGACTAAACAGTTAAATTTAAAACAGGTAGCTATATCGATCTCCTGACAGTTAATATTATATATTTCTGTTTTCAACATAATGTTACCCAGATGCCTTCTTAGTGATTATCTTATTTGTTGAAAACAAGAAGTCAGAAAGTTTGATCCAGTTATATTTTTATAACCAGTATATTATATATATATATATATTATATATTACCAGTTCCTGTTATAAAAAATAAAAAGATTGTAACGTTAACATACCAACATCACGGTACAAAAAAAGACCTATTAAACTGGTCACTGTTGTTACTACAAGCATGTGCTTTCTAGGGTACCATCCAGTCACGTAAAGATGTAACCACAATAAATCTAAAGTGTTTCAGACTTTGCAAACAATAGAATGAAGAGGGAGGTTTAATTTTGGCTGCATAACACTGGTCCTGCCATAATCCTACTCCCCACTGCAAGATGGTCCCTGTTGTAACTACAATCATGTGCTTTCTAGCGTACCATCCAGTGACCCAAAGATGTAACCTCAGTAAATTTGAAGTGTCTCAGAGTTTGCAAACAATAGATGGGGTGGGGGAGTTCAATTTTGGCAGCAATAATGTGAGGCTGCCAAAATCCTACTCCCCACTGCAAAATGGTACCTGTTGATACCACAAGCACGTGCTTTCTAGGGTACCATCCAGTGACCCAAAGATGTAACCACAATAAATATTAAGTGGGGGGCTGAATTTTGGCAGTATAAATAATATAATAGGCCTACATAAATGTATTACTTGTAAACTGTTAAGCATTCTAAGTGCTCTTGTAGTTTGTTATTGTGGATGTTATGGCGTACATTATGGGTCGTCCATCACTAGTGCAATTCTGATGTTCGCAAATAAAATACAAAAGAATGTCACAAATATTTTCAGACATTTGTATACGTAGGAAGCTTTTAGAAAGCGAAAAGGATCAGATCTGTGAAGTTGAAGTAAAAAATCTGTAAGTAAAATATACTTATTTATTCAGGTTGTGATGTGTGCATTTGTAAAACTGTTTTTTGGGTTTTCAAATTGCTTGGTATTTGTGTGTGGATTGGAACACGCATTTGTGAGTACCCAGAATTACATACAAATCATTGTTCACATTTACAAATCTTGTTTTTCATTTACAAACCTTATTTTTCATTTGTAGATCATGTAATACACATTTATAAATATTATTGAGACTATTTTCACTCCATATAATATCACCAGACTTATGTTTTAAAGAAAGAGTCAAGATAGGAGAGAAAAACGATCTGAGTGATATTTAACAATCACATTACACCTTTGTAATCACAGCTAAATCAACATAACACATTGAACCCTAAAACAAACTGCACAGCAATTTAAACCATTCATTGGTTGCCTTGATCCAAAGCCTCAGATGTTTGACCGTACCTAGTCACTGTGCTTCCAACAAACTTGCAGATCCGTTTTTTTCCACCCAGTGTCTTGGGTCTGCTTTTTTTTGTACTTCAGATGCCTTGCTACTGGTTATTCTAATGTTTCTCTGGTCTAGTCAAAATTTGTATATCCTCTCTTTCATCTTTCTAACATTTGGCATATCTTTCAAAAACTACATTGCAGAGTTTGTGTTCAGCACATTGTGCATGATCTTTGGGTAGTTCATTTGCATTCTTCTCTGACTGTGCAGTCAACACATGATGTAAAATGGTTCCAGGTATCATGGTTAATCTAGCCATCTCAGGGGATGAAAGGTGTTGAATGACATCTGTCTCAAATGCTGTAGCTGTAACTTTTGTACTTGTCCTAGGTCCATGGTCTGGCCCTTGAATGTTCTCGACTGTGTCTGGCACCACATTTTAACAAGTGGATTGGTTCCAGGCACGCACTTTGTCAGTGCAGGCCGTGCCTGTGAAGCCTTGGGTAACAGCATCTTTCACCTTGTAAAGTAGTCCTGCTGTATGACTGCAGAACTTCCCTCTTTTGGCCATACAGTCACAGTTCACACCTACAACTTTGCCATCCTTCATCTGCAGTTATTCAGCATTATGATCAGAGGCGCACCGTCAGTGGAGGCAAACCAGGCCAATGTTTGGGCCCCCCAAAAAAAGATTTGGCAGAAGGGGCCCCCGATGGCCACTTATATTGGCACATTTTGCAATTATAAACCCCCTTAAACCTCTGTTAAAGGCACTATACAGTGCACCGCCGCTGCCTCAAAAACACGCTGAGTGGGGCTCCTTCTAGGAGTGGTGGAAAGCAGGGCTCGCCTACCTAACTTACTGACAATTTTGACATTTGATCAAGCAAAATTGATTAAATTAATTTTTTGACTGAATTGACTGAATGCTTGATGGGCTTCTTTGCCTTGGGCCCCCCAAGTGGATAGCCACTGATTATGATTTTGTTAATGGACTGTGAGTATCTGACAGGTCCTTTTAGAATGATGTGTTCATCATCTGGTAGAGTGTCCTCCATTTTTCTGGCCCTGGCACAGGGAGATAATGTCCCCATTGTAAATTCCAATTACAAAGCTCTGATTGGCACAGTTGTTCTTTCAACCTGAGGAAACAACTGTCATCGAGCACAACACCAGACCTATTTGAATTATTGAACAAATTGGAGATGTGGGCAGTGATTCAGAAGTCTGGAACCAGGGTAACTATAAGCATGGGGGTGACAAGATACAAGTTTCTGCCAGCAGAAAAGGGTGGTTATGGCAGAGACAATAACGTGTTTCTTGTTTTTAAGGATTTTATTATTTATTTTCTGTTCCATTGATTTGCACAGTGGGAAGTAGATTGTGAAACAGAGTAGGGGAGACCTGAGAATGAAAGCTCTGGCGCGATTTGATCTTAAGCCAGTGGGGAGACTCAAGGATCCAGAGCCAGTCAGCTATTTCAGTGCACTCAAGCTGACATGTTAAATATTGTCTCCAACAGGAGAGGGGTTTTGTGTTTGGGCATGAGCCATCTCATTGTAATTTCTAACAACCACATGGACAAAATCAACTTGAGCGATTGTACTGATTGCACTTTGAACCTTTGTCCATGTCAGTGCAATTACTGAATGCTGCAACAAAATCACCTGTCGTCCCCAGAGGAATCTATGCATAATCTAGAATAGCACATTATTTACTGCCAGGTTAAATGCTCAAAAATAATAACTTCCCAACGTATCATTTGCTAATGAACAAAGCAGCATGTAGTGGTTTCTGCAGTATATGTGCCATTAGTGCACTGCAACAGGGAAGCTGATAATTAGCAAGTCTGCAAATGAGCAAAGTTCTAACTTTTCTTTTATTGTGCCGCATCGACCATTGAAAAAATATTGCCATTTCGGCTAAATCAGCGAGACAGTTGTTTTTCCAAAACAACTGTCTCACTGATTGACACCCTGCAATGTCCACCATTTCACTCAAGTTAGTCAAATATTGTGAAATCTAAGGCTGTCTACATTAATTAAGAAATATCTTACTGACATACATGTATTTATATTGACAAATGCTGCTCAAGGATTCAAGGTTTTGCATATATGCACGCCATAGGATGCACAGTGAAATGTACAGTGAATCACAAGAATCACAAAGCTGTGCAAAAGACAACAAGAATAATGTGCAATAAGTATAAAAAACAAAAAAACAAAATGTGCAATATGAATACAACAGATGAACAGCCAAGTCGAAGTTCATATGATTTGCATAAAGTGCTGCTAAGTAAGATTTGGAAAGCATGGAGTGCAGCAAAAAGTGTTTTCTGCTACTCTGAAAATTGGTTGAAGAGAAAACATGTTTGGTACTGCAAGTATGCATTCATCCCGCAAGAAGAAGGCTGTATGTGTGGAAATATTCGTTTAAAACCCTGATGTTGTTGGCTCAACAAAAACATCACTGATTAAAGGAGATATGAAAAATCAATGTGGGGAGGTTTTTGGTAAACTCTTAAAAGCTCTTTAAAACTCCACAAATAACAACAGCTTACTTAACAAGTAGCTATTACTGGCTGCTTCAATCATGTTGCACTAGTTTGAACCTGCTGGGAGCCATTAAAAGTCAGGAAAAACACATATTCAAGCTGCAGGCCACAGAAGGAAACAGAAAGGTAAATAACAGGTTGTTGCTTTGCTGCTCTTTTGTCTTATGTTCTGAGTGAAGAGCTCAAAACCAGTGCCTGAATTGGACCAAAAAAGGTGCCAGTACACTTAGTCAGCAGTTGCATGACCTTATCACCACATGTATATTCGAGTTATTGGATTCATATTTATAAGCATATCTTGGCAATATGTCCCACTTCAAATGTATTTTTGTATGCATTTCATTATATACATTATATAGACGCAATTACTCTGGCGTTATTTTTTTTCCCATCCATATTCTGTGAAGATCCCATCCTTACTCTGCTTCTGATTGGCTCTGACTGTGACATTTTTTTCTAATCCTAACCATCTCACTGCACATGCCTAAACCTAAACAACCAAACCAACAAAGGCAACAAACACTAGACAATCAGAGGCAGAGTAGGGCCGGGTCTTCACGGAATGCCAGTGGGTAAACAAATAAAGTGTTATGCGGGGGGTTAAGGGGTGCGTACCTAGCTTCACCAGGAGGTGGCAGTACGCAATAAGAAGTAAGGGGTACTCATGTGGACAAAAATCAGAAGTACGGGTACTCAGTATAGGTGAGTACTGGCCCATTTCAGGCACTGTTTATAATGCATCTTTTAATTTGTGTTTCTCTCTCTCTGCCTCTTCAGTATTCTTTGGTATCTCTGCAAGTTATTTTTGTAATATATAAAAGCGGAGTTGGAGGGAAAAGGTAAGAATTTGTGTCAACGTCAGACTCTGTGGCTATTTGCTGGACGTACCAGAGCAGACCCAGTACATTCTGAACTTGAAAAAGTCTCAGTAGAAAATATTTGTTTGTTCATTTTTTGCCATTGCTAACAGAGTGAATTGCAATTGGAATGCTAATGGCTCACCAGATGTGGTCTGGCTTGTATTTGTGATAGGATCTCAGCCTGATTTAAATGCAATCTGTACAGTTTGGCCAAATTCTTAAGAGAAAGATCCACCCAACAAGTTAAAGGTTACCTAACTCCACCTCTTCATGCTGTCTCAATTAAGCACAGAAACCTAAATGCAACCCTTACCTTAGCAAAGGAAAAATAGGTATAGCCCACACGCAGCATTGCTTCCCTTGACAATTGGGATGAACCATGTTTGTTGACAAGTCTACTAGCTCCGCACCTAATTTGCATGTAGAGATCTAGTCTTATATTGAATGAAATCTTAAAAGCATCAAATATTTCTTTCAAAGACATATTTCACAACACAAAATGCACTGAAGTGCTCATATAGCGAAGGTATGAAAGAGATTGATGAGATGAAACAATTTAACTAAAAATAATAATGAAACCACAATCACAAAATAGCAATAAAGCGACAATGACACCTGTAGTCTCCTCTAATCATTATTCAAAAGCGCCAAAAGTTCAGGTGTGAAACACTCCACTCCAATTTAGAGTAAGTCAATCAAAACCATGGCTTTTTAAGATTAAAATAACAGCTTGGGTAAGGGCTCTGTGCATGAACAAATGTTCTAAAGAAAGAATCTAATATTCTGTGTAGATGCTCTGAAACTGACGAAATTCCATTCCAACCCTGCCTCCACTGTTCCCGCTGACAAGTGGCACCAAAAGTGGATTATATTTCCAGGCCCTGGACTGTAATCAGAGAGGACACTGCCAATAGAGCCAAGGCTGGCCAATTGACCAACAGGCAGTAGCCTTTTTCATCATCCATTTAAAGATCAATATGAGGGACCTCAAGCTCATCAGTTCAACTTTACCGAAGACAGGATGAAATAAAATTGAATACCTGTGGCTACAGAACAATGAAACAGTAGCAAGGGTTTAAAAAAGAACAACCTAAGAATAATAAAGGTTTTGTTCTCTCTTGGGTCAGGTACAAGGAGAGAATAGATTGGATTGCTTCCAGTGAGCAGAAAATTTTTTATTATGAATCTCAGAAGAGCCAAAGGAAGAAGAAAGTCCATACATTAGAGGAGGAAACAAGTGGGTTAACCAATATTTAAAAAAATTCTCAAATCTCTACCTGAACAATCCAGTTTCAGTTGGGTTCTAATTATTAACTTGTGAAAATGAATACGTCAACATTAAAGGGTTGGTCCACCCAAATTACGAAATATTTTCCTCTCTTATACTTGTAGTGGTATCTAGCCATGCAGATTGATTGCTGTTTAATTATAACTACTTAATACCAATGAAATAGTCCCTATGAAAACTTAAATGGTCTATGGTTTATCCAGAGTAAAGTTGCACAAACCACATTCCTTTAACCTCCAATGTCCTGACTTGGCAGCAGAAATCTGAGAGACACATATCTCAAAACATCATAAAACCTAAACTTTCTGCATGGCTAGATACCACTAGAGGTAAGTCAGAAAATATGTTTTTGTAATTTGGATGAACCAACCCTTTAAACTCAGTCCCCTCTATTAAACTGCCTGCTCTGAAACATTTGTTACAGTAAAAAAAAGTCTTGAAGGATTTGATATAATGTTTTCCTAGCATCAATTCAGAGCTTTTTGTGAAAGCACAGTATAAAGGTTTTGGCCATGGATGCATTTACTTAAAGGAGGCTTCTGAACTTCCAAGTAAATGAAAAGAGCTGAAAGCATAAAACCTTTCACATAGCTTTTTTTTTCTTTTTCAGGACAGAGTGACCTCACATTTCCTGCATCCAAGGAGACTTATTAAAAGTGGAGAGCCTGGCTGAACACCAAAACATTAAGAAAGGTACTGACCCCTACATGGATGACAGAAAAGTGTACTGTGTGGAGAGATTTAAGTGAGGAAGAAAACGGCTCTCCTTTTTGCTCTCTCCCTCAGTCTACATGAGATTATTTTCAACTCCATATTAGGTACTGAACTCATTCCATCTTCTCATTATCGTGTTGATACAGACGCTATTTTTTTCTTACACTTTGTCAGGATTAAAATATTTTCACATGAAAGGCAAATATGACTAAAATACACCTTCGGACTTGGATGATGAATACCAGAGAGGCTCTGCAGGGGTGTTGTTGTTGTATGTTGAGGTGATGCTGAAAGGGGATGTGAGCTGTATTCAGGCTCTGTTCCTGACATGTTCCTTCCCTTCAACTCCCCCGATGAAACCCTTTATCTTCCGGCATGACTGCAGGAAGCGCTGCTCTTTTCAAACAACCACAGATATGAAGGGGAAGTGAATGAAATGATAGGGAAAAAAACAACTTTCAAAGTCTTTCAAATCATGCAAAGTTGTCCTCTGTGAGTGAAGTTGTATTTTTCTTTTATTAAACCATAATCAAGTCCTTATGCGGACACTTCTTAAATATGTATTAATTAATCAGTCTTGTAATAATTTGTTTGGCTGCTTGGGAGCAGTGCAACATGCTGTAAACACAACACTGACATATTATCACCCTAAGTTAATGTGAAAAACGTGTTAGCAAGCAGTTGCCTGTTGACACATCCAGCAGACGCAGAGCAACATTAGCATTCATTTGGAGATGTGTTTCTGTCCACCTGAGAAATGTGAATCCGGTATTCACTCTCTTTTTTAGCTCTGTTTTGATGCAAGATGCTGAAACGGTCCAAAAGTGTAAGATAATAAGATCATTCTCTGGGTTCGTCACTACGAGTGACCCCTTTCACATTACACATAATCATCTGAACCATAGCTCATATAGCACGATTAGTGCAGCTTTGGGATATTAGAACAATTTGAATTCCATTGTTACACAGAAACAAGAATAAAATTGAATTTGTGTGAATTTGGTTTTCCTTTTTTATTCTAATTAAGATATAAAAAAATGGTAGCCTATACAGTTCGTGGAAAACTAACAGACTTGGAATCTATACACAACTTCAAAATATCCTAAAATCTCAAACTTTCATTAAGTATTTCTTCCTATGGTGAGAAGGATAAGTGACTAAGTGGAATGGATCAACAGTATATGCTCTCATCCTGCATTCGAGCACCATGTATTGATACAGGTTGTAAAGCTAATCAGCTAATCGGGTCTCTGGCCACCCATTCTCCTTTTAGCTCTGCTCTGATCTCCACTAACTCCTGGCTCTTTAGCGGCTAAATGCTCACAATGTGTTCACAAGCTAGTCACTAATGTTGACTGTCTGGTCTTTGGTGCTCGACAAGTAGCATACTGTGAGTTTATCAGAGCTTTTTCGCTAAAAAACAGCTGCTTGCTGCTGCTGAAAACAAGATTGATGAGAGCGGTGAGAGTGAACCAAAACAGTAAAGCTGTTGGCCATAAAACCAAAATAATGACCTGAAAGATGTTACATGCGGGCAACATTTTTCACATTACAAATTTTTTTCCATTAAAAATACATTATTATCTTATTATATTAAAGTCTAACTATAGTGCCTAAACTTCTTCACCTGAAAAACATGGTAAAATGACAGGTTCCCGTTTGACATGAGGCAAAGTACAGTAAGGTTGTCATCATGAGTGTGTCAGAGTGTGTGCTTATTTCCTGAAACTAAATGAGTGTCCGTTGAGTGGAAGAGTTTATCTCAAGCACTTGAAACTATATGTGGTCAGAGATGTCTCAACAAAACTAAGACCTCTATTTTTGTGAACCAAGGGGCGAATTGCAGTCAAGTGTGCCAAACAGTGCCCCTTGTGCTGAGGGCATGCCGCTTTTGGTAATTTCGAAGTCAGGCGCGCCCAGTGCAGTGTGTTGCACTTGGATATGGGGTGGAATCAGAAAGAAGACATTGTCATACATTATAGATGGGTGTGTTAGAGGCTGTGAGCATTGCAGCCAATCACATTCACTACTTTTATCCTCTTTATACACAGTTTTATGTTTGGGAATGCAAGCTTATAGTTGTCTGGGGCGTGCAAAGTTGCAAATATGAATACAGCAACTCAAACATATTGCCAAAAGCTCTTTTAAAATTTAATTCTCATTTCTGGATATGTTGAAGATGCAGCAGTCACCATCTTTTGCGTGCGTGATTTTATTCAACATCATAATGATCCATGCACTAACCATCAATGTGGTCTAGTGTTTTGCATGTATAGTTCATGTTTTTTTGTATTTGTGTTCCTATGTCAACTGGTTCAAAAACGCAGAATGAAAGTGGAACAAATGAGCAAAACATGAATAAAGGGGTTTGTGGGATCTTAAAGAGGTTTATGTGGGAGTGCATTCACTGATCCAAGTGACAAAAATATCAGAAAACACAAATGCGCAGTCATTCTTGGTACCAAGATGGTGGACCGACCAATCCACTGATCATCCCAGAACCCTGTCGCCATTAAACATTTGCATTTGAAATGCTTTGTGTGCATATTTACATCAAAAACCTACAGTGTATGAGTGTTTCTATTGTATTATTTACAGATTGCCAAATCTGTTCACAAATCACAAATTATGGATTTGGTTGCACCGGTTTGTGGATTTCTCAATCATTATTGCAGAGAATCACCTGTAGATTCAGGATGACAGCCTGACGCCTGCCATGTATTATTATTTGCATGTACATCATTTGATAACTGATTAAATGCAAATCTATGCAATCTATGTTTGTGCTCAACCTTGGATTATGGCACATAAAATAGAAACATCATGTCCTGTTCATTGAGCTACAAAATGTAACTCATGTTCCTGGGGGCTCTGCATGTACTGTATGTTTAAATTTGTACCATTTACACTCATTTGAATAAAGAATTGTCAGTAAAGGCCACCGCTTAAACAAGAGTAGTGTCCCAAAGAGTCGCCATCAGATTGAACAAATCAAGGTCAGTTTGGGAAAAAAAATGCTAGAACCAGTACCTGTACTAGAATTCTTGTCGTAAATTCAGCATAATATTCTGATGAATTTACTTTGCTGTGTTGTCTTGATGTTAAGCTGCTATTAAATGAACTTAACACTTCCTGCAGTTTTGTTTTAACAATAAAAGACTTGCAGGAAAAGGAAGGGATTATGCCTCCTCAATTGGAAAGCTTTAAATGTGAAATATGGAGGAAGTGTTTATTAGAAAACAAGGGAACTTTGTTCTAGAAAAATATTAAATATACTTATATATATATATATATATATATATAAAGGCCTATCTAATAAAGGTCGCCTTCTCTCTTCAGTTGTAAATAAAACAGTTTGAAAATTAACAGAATTAAATTGCAGCCCCCTGTTGAGTTGGATCACAACTGGACTGCATATAATCTGCATTTTGCTTTATTTATAAAGTGCTATTTGGTGTCTAATCAGTAGGCTTTTGACATTTGTTTGTTCATACAGATACACAATGTGAGTTTGTGCACGTTGCCAATGATAACCCTCTGGAGGAGAAGGGGAGCAGGACTAGTGGTGGTGGAGTGTGGTGTGTGTGTGTGTGTGTGTGTTTCAGTGTCAGAGAGTAAATTAACCTGTGTGAACATCCCTGAGAGATGAAGGTGGTCGTATCTGACATGTGTCATGGTGGAAGATGCTCATCCTGCAGACAGAGTAATATTGGAAACCAGTGGCAGATGAATCGGCAGGATGACCCTGGACATGCTCCATCTGCAAGAGCAGCAGCAAAGGTTAAAGTGCTCTTGGAAATTGTAGTAACATTCTGTGTGTTTGAACCTGTAGACACGGTAGACGCAAGACTCAGAAGTCAGAGGAAGAGCCTTGTGCTCGAAACGAAAATAATCTGAAACAAATCTGAAAGACAGTTTTAAATAGCCTTTAATGTAGTCTCGGTTTGACCATTCAAACTTCTTGACACAAATGGCAAATGCAAATATGTCGAACTGCAAATAGATAATATTCAGTCGAAGGGAAATGGTGAGGGCATAAAACATATGGCAGCTTTTTGTTAACTATTTCACTCAGTATAAGAATCATAAAGCTTTAATAAAGTGTTGGCAGAAGAGATACTGAATTATGTGAATTTGTGTGATGTTGCAGTGTGAAATCAATTTTTTCTTCTTTTTCTTTAAGTCTAGGAAGAAAAAGAAGACGGGGTTTAAGAGATAAGTAGTAGAAGTACACATAATCAGCCAAGAACTATTTTCCTTTAAGTTTAGACTAAACTCAAATCAGAAGCCAACTTCAGCCTCGTCCTTAAAGAATAGAACATTTTTTAAAATGAATTCTGAATCAATAACAATATAGAGCAGGTAAAAACACTATTGAGAGCATAACAGGTGGGGAAAAACAGACACATTTTTCATTTTCAATTGAAAGTGAAAGTCCAGTTGACAGAACAGACACTGGCCTGCTTTGCACCAGGTACATGAAGAGAAAGACGTGGGATTAACTGCAACAAATTGTCAGTCAGGTGAGTGTGTTGGCAGCAATTTCAATCTGGCTATCTGTTAGTGTCAGGTTTAACTCCCATCTCCGAGGCCTTATACATTTGTCAGCTGCATACATGCCGCCAGCTCTTCATTCTTCAATCAATCAGCATTTGGCACTCAATAGAGCAGAGCACTATGGTCTTTTTCTCCCCAGCTATAGACTTGGGTTTTACTCTGCCGATGAAGAAACGGACTTGAGAGATTGAGAGAGGGTAGGAGAGAAGCAGGGAAGAAAAAATAGAGGGAGGGAGTAGAGAATAGAGGGGTTGAGGAGAGAAATAAGTAGCAGTAGGAGGAAGAGTAAAATGAGCGTATGGAAGGAAAAAAGGAGGATTTCCATAGATCCTAGTGATTTGAATGTGTGTAGTACATCACGAGGAGAGGTATAGAGCAAAGATGTATTTCATAGGAATGTCAACGAATATGAAGATTATTCGCATATGAACAGACAATGTGTTCGGAACAGATCTGAAACCAATTTTTTACAGTAATATTTCTTCTTCCCTCACTGATCTGTTACCCGTTTGACACAATTTGCAACATCACACTTCTTCCCAGATTCATAACTCTGTCATATCAAAACACAAACAAGTCCTCAAACATAAATGACAGGTCGTTTGTCTCCCAAAACGACATACAGGCGTACCGGACTTTCGTCGTCATGGTAACAAAAATAAATATGTGGTGTTGTGAAACAGCCACAGTTTGATTAGGTTTAGGCACCAAAACTACTTGGTTAGGTTTAGCAAAAGATCATGATTTGGGCTAAAATAAGTATGTTAGTAAGCTAAGTTTAGTAAGTTAAGTTACGTGACGTGATTTATGTCAAATACATTAAAATAGGTTTCACACGAACAGTGGTCTCCTGGGTGAAGGTGCTGTGTTGTTTGACCCATCCATCAACCCCGACCTCCTCCCTACGCGGACTTCGTCGCTCTTTATACTACCTCACCGGACATCCAACTTTGCTGCCGTCATAATTACTACGGCCACTAGAGGTTGCAGTACATATAAACGTAAAAATGACCCGTTATAAGATGCTGCACAGACGACCTATACAGTGCAGCAGGCGAAATCTGCTCTGAGGCATGGAGATACTGTGGGCCAAGTGCAGCATGGAGGAGGCGGCTTTGGGCTAGGCACAGGGAGGCCCACATGGCATAGAGCAACACCTACCCAGAAGAGAGGGCTTGTTGTGAAAGAGATCCGACAGCAGGAGGAGGCAGAAAGATGTGCAAAGGCAGTCCCACAGGAAAGATACCAATGAGGTCAACTACAGGAAAATAAACAAACCTACTGGGTACAGCCCAGGATTGGAAGATGAAGGTTGATCTAGACCAGAAGCCCACCTTTCCACTGGAGATCATCACAACCAGTCTCAGTCCGGATCTGATCCTGTGGTCACCCTCAAAAAAGGCACTGTTCATCATAGAACTGACGGTACCATGGGAGGATACAGTTGGTGAAGCATATGAACGGAAAAAGAAAAGGAAGTACACTGAGTTAGCAACTGAAGCAGAACGAAAGGGCTGGAGAACACAAGTGCTCCCTGTGGAAGTTGACCACCAGACTGCTGAAGGGGATGGGAGTCCAAAGACAGGCCTTCTGACAGGCTATCAAGTAACTGGCAAAGGCTGCCGCGCAAAGCAGCAACTGGCTCTGGCTAAAAAGAAAGTCAAAGACCTGGGCGGCAAAATGACCATCAGCCAGCAGGAGGGGTAAAAGCGGAGGGGGGGTGCACCTGGGATGCCAGATGTCACTGTTGAGCCCTCTGGAGGTGTCGTGGGCCTATTAACGAAACACCAAGGAAGGAGGGTGCCCACCTGATGACCCCAGTGAAGCGTTTACCCCTACTTAACCCCTCTTTACAGTGGTTTATCCTAGAAATCATAAAAAGGCACATATAACTTAATATCCTGACTCATAACCATCAGATTCTGACTTTTTCATCACTATCAAAGTAATCAGGTGATTGTTGTCAGTACAGTGTAAACAGGAAGTGCTAGTAGCAAATGCAGCATGACTTTCCATGATGCAGATTTCTCAAAATGTAAACAAATAGACTATAGGCTAAAACTATGGATGTCTAGATTGTTTTAAGTTTGATTTTCATAAATTCAGCAAGGTTCCTCCTCAATAACTTTTCATCAGTATTCACCAGATTAGTGCTGTGTTGGATAAAGCCTGACTGATGTTACACAGGTGTTATTTTTAGCTCATGATCTGACTGTTTGAAAAGTGCAAGCAAAACCTTTTCAGATTTCTCACTTGTTTATAGACATGACATTTCAAACCAACTGTATTTCCATCTGGACCTTGTCCCACTGCATGCATGACCTCTTTTTTTTTTTCAATTATGCAATGACCCAACTAGATGTTAAGGCCTGTTAATCTTAATAGCTTTCTCATTTTTTTCCATAGACACTTTCAGACCAACTTTACATTCATGTGGGCCTCCTCCCATTATGTACACAACATCCAGGTTTTTAAAGTAAAAGCCAATGCAATTCTGACTGTTATTTTCCAACTGTTAAAGGAATAGTTCTGTATTTTGGGAAATATCCGTGACGACTAAGTTGGACCGGGTCTGGGTCAGTTGGTGTTGGTGTGTCATATAGTGTGTGATATGTAAAGACTCTCATCTTAAATCTTCAGATCCAGTCGCTGCCAGTCGACATACCGGTATAAAGTGCTTTACCTATCTAAGTTAGCTTAGTTCACTCACCTCCAGTTCACTCTGTAGGCTATACAATCCTACATGCCACTCCATCCAGGATTTCACCCAAACCCTGTGCTTTTTTCCCTCCTTTTTTGGCCTTTTCAGTGCAAATGTAGCTACATATTAAACATGCAAGCTGCTGGTTGCCATCCATGTTTGTTCACAAGTTGTTCAACAGTTGGCCTTCTTGCGGGATTTGATGAGTCGTCTCGTGTCAGTACTCCAGTGCTTACTGACCAGGTGCAGTGTGTTGTCTAGTGTATTTACTCAGTCGTAAGGTTTACGCTCCTTCCTGACTGTCAAAGACTAAAAAAATCAGTGCAAGTTATGTCTCACTTATATCTTACTTGAACACGTTATATCTCACTTGTTTAATCCGTACAAACACAGAAGTGTAAAAATGACAATTTGCTGTTTTACAGGGGATTAGGTGCCGCAAAGCAAATAAGAGTATTTAGCTTTTATTTAGACTCAGTTTAGACTTCCTATTTTCTTTTTAAAGGTAGGGTTCAAATACACGTCATGTTTCACTATTTTCATTAATTTAGGTAAAATTAGGTAGGTAAAAATATGATGTTTTTTTGTATAATTTGTGAGCAACATAAACTATATATGTGTAATTGGCAGTAGTAAACAATTGAATACAAAATGAAGCAGCCTAGACAATTTCCAACAATTCTCTGCCTACTTCCGGTATAAATCTTTCATCAGTCTGTGTCCACACATCCATTGTTCCACATGACATGTAAAATAGAAACACGTGAAAACAACTTCAGGCAAAGTTGAGAGAATTATAATGTCCGTATTTCTTAGAGTTTGTGCCTTTATCTGTGAGAGTTCCATCATGAATAAAACTGTACTCCATTGCCATGCAGGCATTTTGTTTCACGCTTCTAGGCGAGATTAATTTAAAGAGGGAAGGGGAGGGTCAACGAGAGAAGAAAAAGAGAAATATACAGCTCTTCAATCTGCATGGATTTAGATGTGGCTATATACCCCAGTGTGTAACAGGGATTCACAGTGCGTGATGAATTGCCTGAGGATGAGGCATGAAGTGGTTGGTCTGGGCTTTGACCTCTTGAGGTAGATATTAAGGGGGATGTGTCCATGTAGGCAAATTGGTGTGTGTATGTGTGGAGGGAAAATGAAACATTTATGCAAATGCCTTGTCTTCTACAGGGAGTTGAGTGTGGCCACTTGAGCTCCAAATGAATAATAGCATCATAGCACCATGCTCCATCCCTCATTTCCGTATTTACTTCCTTTAATCAGACAACATCTGTATTAAAATGTGCAGTAGGACACTTTTGACCCTGCAAACCCAAACCTTTATAACTTACCTTTAACACTTCATAATGATACAATACAACACTTGATTGGGCGAGATTTGGTGAATTACACATAATGAACTCTTTTTGTTAACACTCGTATGAAAATGACATTAACCTCAATATGTAAAAAATAAACTACCCTATTCAATCCATCTTCAGTGAGAGAGAGATGTTTGCACTGACGTGTGATGAGATCTGCCCCTCTCTGCTTATTGTTCTTCACTGTAACCATGCTCACAGCATTCTATTATGAAAGTATACAACTGATGTCATTCCCTGCTCAAGTGTCCTTGTGAAACATATTAAATCGTACCAGCAGCTGCATCTTTCTGTCTGTATGTAACTGACCCTGACCTGAACTTGGACATGGAAACCAGAAAGAAAACATATTACATAGATAAATATTATCACATGGTGATATGAATGAAGGCAACTGTGCTTCTCCATGAGGCATTTTTAAAATTCATTATTTCTGTCAAATTAATTAATTTGTTAATGAACACATGAGAATATTTTGCAGACAAAAGTTGTCTCTGAAATTAAAGCTGTTTTTGTTACTAGGACTCAAAACTAAGACTCATTCCATTTAAACCCTGTAGCTTAATATTTCATTGAGGTTTCACCTTTTCTCTTTCTCTCGTCCTTTCTTTCTGCTGCGCTGTCCATTTTTTCTCCACACTGCTCAGCCATGCGCGCTCCACACACTGACTGGACGTTGAGTTGATGTGTACATGCATGCGACCAATCACGTGTGCTGGCAGACAGCGATCATACCATCAGGTTAAAAGCAGGTGGGGGTGCTGACAGTTTAGGCTTTTCACATTTCATTTTGCATTTTTAACACTGGCCTGACACTTCGGGCCTGGATGTGATGTACCAATATGTAATGCAACTTTACACAAATCAAAAAGTAAGGTTACTGCAGGAAATTTGAAAACACGGTCCAACTTCCATTGTGCCTGCCACCTAATATCCTGGTCCTGCGTGTTGCAAGTTTTACTTAAGGATGTCCCTGTCTGTCCCTTGTCAGCGCATTCTGTTTTCTTGGCCTGAAGGGAACAAGTTTGACTCACCGAACTGCAGCAGAACTTAACTTTTTATCACCAACACAAGGCAATGTTCTCCTGCAAGGCTGTTCGTGATAGGGGCCCATTTCATAAAAGCTATTCTACTTACATACTGATTGCAAATTGTAGCAGCATTGCATTTCTGAAATGATTTTGCTCACAAATTGCAGATAAATTTAATTTTAATTTTAATTTAATTTAATTTAAAGTCCTATCAGGCCCGGCATGTTCATGTATGGTTTGCAAATATGGTTAAGTTTGTTTTGTTCAGTAAAATGTGTAAATTTGAATTAATGCAGATGTTTGCTGTAATGGATTACCCAACTCAGGCAAGTTTTAGGGGTCTGCTAACTGATTTTTATACCATATAGAAATGAATGAAAACCAATGACTGCCTAGAATGGTAGAAAAAAGAACAACGTGGTTTGAAAAATGATAAGCTGTGATGTAAAGTATATATAATTTGTAGTAAATTAGCTAAAATATGAAAAGTATTTGGCATATTCCTACAAATAAATAGATACACATGTTGGAAGTTATTATCTAAATGCCCGTGCATTCCTTTCAATCTCAATCTGTATCTTTGTTTCCACAGGAAGAACAGCGCCCTCTTCCGGGTAAGAGCAGTAAAACAGTCCAGCAGATTTTGCTTTAAATCCGACCTTTTGGCACACATCTAAAATGCAATGTTGAGGCCAGCAAAGGCTGCCAACCTTCTTGGCGATGGCCTTGCTTGTTTATGGTAATTATACTAATGCCTCAAATTAATGTAGTAATAAATGATTGATTTTACAGTGCTGTACTATTTAAATTAGAAATTATCACCAAATAGCTGCAGAGGCCAGGATTTTCTTTGACCTTATCTATATTTGTTTCACCCAAAGCCTGCCAAAATGTCCCACCACACTGAACTGTGTGCACCGTGGGGAGCAGACTGCTAGCAGGTACTGTCATGTGTTGTGTGTTGGAATACTGCGTTCATTAGCTGAGAAAGCTGTTAGGATTTCAGATTTCACACAGGAGGTACCCTTGTGTGGATCTTCCTGCAGTCTCAGACTGTGCAGCAGCAGAGGTCGTCACCTCTGTCAGTGCACGGGTAAATATTCTCCCCTCCAAGAAACTAAACTAAAAGGGAATAGTTTCCAAAAAGTGCAAGTACATCAGAAGATTGTTCTCCTGTGCCTTGATTGTCAGCCTGAACTTTCTTCTTCATATAATATGATATGAAAACTGCTGTGTGCGGTGCAGAGAGTTGGGAAGTTGCCCTGCTGTACCCAGCATTGCCTGTTCTTTTTCATAATTTTTTCTTCTATTCTTTTCTTCCATGCAATTTGACGCACAGTACGAAATTGTATTGAGACTAGGTTCTACGGGGTTCAATATGTTTATCATTTTATTAATAGACAAACTGTTTATTGATGAAGCGTGATGAAAAGGATTATAATAAATTGTATCTTAGTAAGACATCCTTTGTTCCTGTGATGATGATGAAGGACTATGCTGATCAGCAAGTACCTTTTATGACTAACTCACATGCTGCCAATGGGAATGAAAAAAATATTGGGCTCTCAAAATATTAATGACCACAGTTTCCTTGGATGTAGCCTGTGTGTGTGTGTGTCTGTGTGTGTATTTTGCTTGTTTGGGCTTTCTTTGTTTTCTTTGGGGGGGTTTTGTGCTACTGGATATGATCTATTTAAAAGAAAATATTTCCTTTTTATTAACCAATGTTTTTGCGAACTGAAAATTCACATTTATATACAGTATGGAGCCAAGCAAGGTAAAGGCGGTAGAGAGACATATTCTGAGCTAAGACAAAAAGGGTTACATGTGCAGTGCTATTTTGGCTCTTTTATTCTCTATGGGATGGGTGGCTAGAGAAGGGGGGGGGCATTGGTATGTTTTGTCAAACATACCAATGTTCAAACCAAACTTGCTTATACATTTTAACATCAATTATGGCTAAAACACTGTGAAGATCTCTCCAAACATTCTAAACATAACTGAATCTAACTGCTTCTATTATCATCTGGATCTTTGAGGCTTTTAATGTTGCAAAATTTAAAAACATGCACTTTTATGGTAATTTCTTACTTTAAAAGGATAAAAATCTACCTAAACTACCTAAAGATGAAAGAATGTGGCTTGGCATTCCTACAGGAAACTCATCTCACAGATATTGAGCATGATGAATTGCGTAGGGAATGGGTGGGAAAAATATAATTCAAGATCTAGAGGAGTCACCATATTAGTTCATAAACAGATTTCTTTGAAAATTCATTCTGTTGACAAAGGGATATTGGGAAGATGGATAATAGTTAAAAGTGACATAAATATATACCTTTCTTAACATCTATGGACCTAACAACAATGAGCCACAACCTTTTAAGGATATAATAGCTCAGTTCATTCATTCAAATGGTCAATGCATTATTGGTGGGGATTATAATCTAGTACTTGATCCCATTCATGATAAATCAACAAAGAAAACATGCACCCTAAGCAGCGCAGCTAAAGCATTAAAAGAGGGAATGCATGATATGGGGCTTATTGACAAATAAAAACAAAATATATCTTTATATAATAGAAGGAGAAATCCATAAACTTGAAAACCAACACACAATGACTAAAAACTCAGATATAGCCTGTATATCTACCTGTAGAAAAGACATGAAGTTAATCATTTGAAAACCAAAAGGGCATAACTCAGTATCCTTACTATGAAGATAGAGACAAAATGGGTAAACTACTCAGTTGGTAAATAAAGAAAGAGGAAAATGCTAAAATAATTCACTCGCTACCACAAAAGTACTAAAGTGAGCAAATAAAATGCTTGCATATGAGAGTCATATATCAAAAATGTTTCACCATTTATCCATTTATAGTTTTTATAATTATAATAATTAATATAAGGTCTGCAAACCATTCATTTTCTTTCTTACATTCCCTTTCGTGGTAAGGTCAAGTGACATTGGTACATTACTGCATTGACGCAAGCTGTCCATACATCTTGATTAGTTGTCAGTATAAACATTCCTTTTTACTGTGAAAGATTAGGTCCTGCAGATGATTTATTCTGGAGCCACATGTAGCTCATTGGCTGCCACAGGCTCAGTGCTGGCAGCAGCTGGCCGATAAAGCATTTCCAAATCAAGTCAAATATCTTCACTTGTGGAACTTGCTTCATCTTCACACACACTCAACCGGCCGAAAAAGTAGACTCCTCAATTGCAAGATAAGACAAATCGAGTGCTTCTCATGTTTTTATTCATCAAGCATTGAGGATTTAACTGGTCTGTTGCCCAGATTCAGCTTTTCTCTTAATACAGCAACTTGGGAACAGCTTCTTCCACTTAATATTGCCAGTAGCTTTTGATACCAATATCTTTAGAAAAATCTGATGCCCCATTTTAATCTTCCAGCAGCCCACCTTTGGGTCCTGACCCACGCTTTGAAAAACAGTAGTACACATGCATAATAGTGTGCCTTGGGCTCAGCTGTGACCCATATACCCCCGACCACGTCAAGCTGAGTGAGTAATTAAAGTATTTGTGTGCTGATCAGGCACTGTGTCTGCCCACTAGGGGATGGATGTCGCTGTAATTAAGGTATTACAAATTATTTCATCTGGAATGAATCCCCCGGTCAAAATCGGCAGTTTAGGAATGTTTTAAATGAGGATCTAGTCAATGGAAGGCATGGAAGTGGGCGGATGTGCAACTGTGTTTACACCAGCAACTGATGACTCAGTATGTTTGACTTTCTTAGACACAGGAATGGACGACACAAAGAGTCAAAAGTCTACAGGGGAGTGAAATTACCATGGTGACGGCAGCACGTGCATATGCGGCAGCTAGTAGCTCCTTCAAACTTTGCTACAGTTTTGTTTTAATTTTTCACCTTTATTACTGAAGCAAGTATTAACTATGGAAGGACGTATTACCTATGACAGAAAGACGCTCATCAACGTCAGAAAAGGAAGCGGAGGGATTGGATTAATTGCAGCGGACCTTGAGACAATCACTGCCCATAACATCCTCCGATCATCCAGCCAGATCTGCCGGACTAAACGTCACTGCAAACAGTCTGGGCACCCCAGGAACAGGGGGAAGACAGCCAGGATAAGAGCTAAGCTAACCCAGCTTGGACCTAAGTCTATTCCACTACTCAGCCTATTTCTGGCTAATGTCTGGTCGCAGGAAAATAAAATGGATGAAATAAGACTGTTGTGTGTTTACATCAATGATGCTTGGTGCACAAAGTGGATGGACAATGTTCCCCAGATGTCAAATTATCAATGTTAAGATGTCAACCATACTATCTGTCCAGAGAGTTCACCAGTGTTGTTGTTGCTGCTGTTTACATTCCCCCAGACACAAATTCAAAAAAATACACTACAGGAACTGTATGAGATCATCAGCAGTCAAATGACAAAACAACCTGATTGTAATTTTATTGCAGCTGGTGATTTTAATCAAAAAGACCTAAGAAGTGTTGTACCTTAATTGGTAGGGTACTTGGCTGGAAGCGTTCACACCAATTAATTAAATTAAAATTAATTAATTAATGCTTTATTTTTATTATTCCACCGCATTTTTTGGCACTCAACTAG